>JSUI01005963.1:0-14164 GCA_000833645.1 Huntiella omanensis | reverse complement strand
AAAAAAGTTGGACAGTATGGTTGACAAGTTGTAGGCTAGACAAAGTTGCCAAAAGTATAAGACGGTAGATCTTGAGAATGTGATGTTGTTGGTAATGTTATAGGCGATATTGGTGATCGTAGAGGGGCGTCCTAATCCATTCGTGCGATTTCAAATTCTCAGTCAAAGACAGAGGGTGATGCGTTTGGCAATGCGATAGGTTGGTCTAGCAATGAAGCTCGTCGTGATATATCAATGTTGATGGTGTTGTGAAATGATGATATAGCTCAAGCTAGTTTCTGATATNTGAGTCTCATGATGAACTTGCGACGGCGTGTGATTCGCCGACGATTTGTGTAGGGTGGGGGTGTATGACAGGCAGCCGATCTGGGAGAAGGTGGCGGTGTCAAAAAAGTTGGACAGTATGGTTGACAAGTTGTAGGCTAGACAAAGTTGCCAAAAGTATAAGACGGTAGATCTTGAGAATGTGGTGTTGTTGGCAATGTTATAGGCGATATTGGTGATCGTAGAGGGGCGTCCTAATCCATTCGTGCGATTTCAAGTTCTCAGTCAAAGACAGAGGGTGATGCGTTTAGCAATGCGATAGGTTGGTCTAGCAATGAAGCCCGTCGTGATATATCAATGTTGATGGTGTTGTGAAATGATGATATAGCTCAAGCTAGTTTCTGATATGACAATAATAAGAATCGTTGGCGGGGTCGGTCGAAAGCGAACGTTATATAGGAAAGAGAAGAAAGAGAAAGGAGAATTAGGTTAAGATTTGTTAAGAAGTGGTGAATCTCACAAGAGGAAGACAGAGCAAAGGCAAAATGAAGGAAAGGCCGAAGCGGGGTGCAAAGGGCAGGAACGACTTTTTAATATTCCAACTACCTTGTCTAAGTATTGTATGAGCCGATGTTGATAGACATAGTGAGGAATGAGCGGGAAGGTGCAAGTTTGTTAGTCAGGTCTTTCACAATCAATGAGAAACGGGAAATCGCTTAAACCGACGATATAAGCGACTAGTTCGATACAGGGACGATAATGGGCTGTACAGAAAAATTCTCGGCATTTAGGGCATTTTTTGCAGGGAGGGGGGATGGTTGGATTGATTATCCATTGGACGGCTATTTTTTCCTGGTTCTTTTTTTCTGTTTTAGTCGGTCTGGATCGCGCCGAAACTGGGAGTGGGAAGGGCCCGCGAAGACTGGTGTTTGTTTCTATGGCGGGGTGTGTGCTTAGCCAATATTATAGGCAGCGGAGAAGAATGCCTTGGACGGGAACATGTCGGAATGTGAATATGGGAAGTACAAAGAAAGAAAGCTACACAGAGTGTCGGACAACTGACAGGAGCCACTCCTGACGAGGTATCTCAACCCATCATTACCAGTTGTAAACGTATCGATCTTACTCTATTTCAACATTCAAGACGTGTAGTCCGAGCTGCGGCTCTAACTGTCAGCAACTTGACGCCTTAAACCCCGTCGATTCTGCCGCAAGCCAAATAAGCTTTGATCTCTCTTTTCCCATTCTTTTTCCCTCTTTTTAACTCGAATGGCTGGGCTGAACCACAATTATGCTTCACAGTATCGTTGGCAGGTATGACGGAGCATCAGGATTGGGAAGTGCCGTAGAGACTAGACCCGCGGCTCTTTTTTTCGTTGTCTGCCTGGCATCTAGGGCCTAGGACGGCTCGGTTATCACCTTGTTGGTGCAGCTAGGGTGTATTCCGGGTTTCGATGGCTCGAATCGGTTGGCGGCGGGTAGGCCTTGTGATATTGATGCTTAATATTTGCTTACTGCGTGAACAATGTAGGTACATTGTATTTACATGTCGAAAAAGTTCGTATATCACGAAATGACTCAGTCCGTTCATCTCCCCGCCTTTCCACGCCACGACTCCACAGATTCCAAAGTAACTGAACAATCTGTGCCGCCAAACCTCCGCATTCTTCATCTCCCCGCGTTTTTTTCTCGCCTCAAACAACGCCCACCATGTACATATGTACATACATACATATGTAACCTACACATTGTGGCCTGATAACTTCAATAAGCTCGCTGCGCCATTTTCCCATCATTACCTTGTTCACAGACAAGCCAGCTCACAAAGAGCGGGGTCTCAAGCTCACGGGCTTTCAATTGCCGTACGGAGGTCTCATACAAAGGTGGCTAACAGCCCATTTTCCCCGTCGCACAATGATATCACCATGACCTGAGACTTCAAATCCCACCACTACCCTCTCGTTGAAACCCTTTTGAACCCTAAATCCTCCCGCCCAAAGAAGTTTAATGAAATCTAACTAATCGGGTGTGTCTCTATCTTTACAATCTTTCTAGAAGAGACAAAACAGCCGCTACTAGCTCCGGTACCTTCTAACTAGGCCTTTTAGTTTCCGTCTAACATGTCCGACATTTTCCAGATAGCCGTATTCGTCGACAAATCGGAGTGTCCGCGGTGAAACTCTCTCACCAAGTGTATTTCCAAAATTTGCCTCACCTTCGATATCTAATTCTTTGTCTTTCGAAACGGCATCTGCGCCGTGAACGGGCAGCCGCTGGAAACAAGCTAACAAAGGCAAGGAGTCCAAACAACCTTTGTCGCCTCAACTGTACATACATAGATAGCCCGGACCACGGTCTACCGACCTCCGCGGTTAATATACACATTGTTGCGCAGTTTTCTCGGTTTTTTCACTGATATAAATGCATTTTGAAGGCGCGCGTGGAGGGGGGAAGTGGTCATGTGAATGCGGGAAACATTCCTTGTGATAGGTTGGCGTCGATCTCTGCATACCGGGTGTCGGCGTCGTGGTGCTATCATCTGCACCTACAAGCCAAAACCCTAATATACTATACCCTAGTCTATATTCGTTTTCAGCCGGATAGGATAAATTCTATTCATGGCACACCGTCCTATGACCTAGAAGTCGAGCAATTGTTATCACACGTCACACTCACGGGTAAACAAGCAGTGATATGAATCTGCGAGGGGCATCCTTCTTTACGATCCCAGTCAGGGCAGCCGTTTTAACGCCGACGGCAAACGCTTTGTATTGTCAAGAATGGCACTTTGGATTCCATATAACATGACTAAGTGGCCAACAATGCCCCATCATGAGCCTCACGGGCCGTTTGAAGAAAGGTCAGAGACATACATACTCCACCACAAGGTAACCACACACAACAGTACATACAATATGCGACTCACACGTCAGCATCTTAGTTGTCCCGTGTACACAAGAAAGACTGGCTGCCTATGACAGTCCCACGTAGCACTTTGTGCCAAGATTCCACCGCCA
Source organism: Huntiella omanensis (assembly GCA_000833645.1). Classification (NCBI taxonomy): domain Eukaryota; kingdom Fungi; phylum Ascomycota; class Sordariomycetes; order Microascales; family Ceratocystidaceae; genus Huntiella; species Huntiella omanensis. The sequence goes on along the minus strand of JSUI01005963.1, from coordinate 10,883 downwards.
CCATGAGCAGTTTCTCGACAGTTATAGAATCGGGAGACTCTAGATAGATACTGGCTGGTATGCGCGATGGCCTGATTTCTTCTGGTTGCCTGGTTCTTCATGTTATCGTGAGAAAGTCGATATTGCTATGATGTCTGTACGTCCATTTAGCCTAAATGCGAAAAGCGGAACCACATGGGTCCAATGTCCGTTCATCACATCCATCCCTATAAATCCATATATCCATAAAACGCACACACATCATTGAATGTACATATGTACCTGTGTAAGAGAATCTGTTCATTCCTACATAGTATACACACACCACCGCCAAGTCGCCCATCCATTCGTAAAATAAAGTCCAATCCAATCCCATCCAGCAACGTTATCAACCTCTTCAGCCAGTTCTTTTCACACGTTTTATATCCCAAACGGGACAACACATCTACTTCCCAAAATGGAACCTCCGCCAAACCTAGGGTTCTACAGGGTCGAGTTCATAGCCATTCCTTTTTTCCTTGGACTTTTCCCTTTTCCGATCTGCCCGACGATAGTTCAAGGGAGATAGGGAGACAGTGGGGGTACAAACTATCGTGATTGGTTGAGCCAAGCCAAAAACCAGAACCATAAAAGTCTGGACTCTGGACGAACGGCGGGCCTCGTTATCGTGACATGTGGCTTGCTTATGGCACCAGATGACCTCGTGAAATGTGAAAGACATTTGTACATATCTGACCTCGACAAAATCCTGAAATCCCGTACGTCCCAGTACTGTACATACATATGTACACACATGTGGCAGATTGCTCGCTCGTTCGCTCACTCCGACAAACCACAATCCCTATTCATCCCAACCAAACACCCAATATGAGGCTCTGCGAAAATCACATTCAAAAATGCGGCTCTGCCAACACCCCTTCCCTATCCTTCCGCCCCGCCGCCCAAGAAAAAGGAAAAAAAAACCAGGAATCTCCCTGAATCCCTGCCGGAACCCCTCCCTTACCTCCCATCATCAAGGAAAGAGAAAAAACAGAAGTTACCCGGCTGACTGTAAAAGAACATTCATAGATAACAAAGATATCACACTGCATGCATGCCAGCGCATCTTAAATGATACCCGGCGGGTAGCTTGCGTGTCATCGGAACAGAGCCTCATACATAGATGCGTATATACTTACTTTATATGAACGTGTGTATATATAGAAACTCACCCACTCACTCACCGATACACACACATCCCTACGCAAGCAACGTCATCTCAATAAACCCCTCTCCCGTTACCACCAAATCCCACCGCCTTACCAAAGTACCCATATACGTATGTAACAGTCCAAGAACCTATGTACATATTCGCCATATCAACATACACACAAAGGCCCGCCGCCGGGCCTCAATTATCCCCCTCCCACCCGGCAACCCGAATGAGCAAAAAGTCGGTCTACCTATCAACTACCCATGCACCTGCATTCCCAAATAGCAGAGCCTCATGCAGGAGCCGTCCAACCAATAATGCACGTTGTCTACAATCGAACATCCATCGATACAGCCCATGTCTATGGAACACTCGTGGCTTATGGACTTGTGACCCAAAATGGCAATAAATCCATTCTTATCCGGCCTACATAATGACTCCGGCTCTATACCCCTCTTCCTACTACATGTAGCAGTTATCTCGTTTAAGATGCAGTGCAAACACACCGATATGTATTCAACTTCTCACACATATGTAAGCATACATCTCCCCTGTAGATTTCTCTCTCATTATCACCGCCTTAAAGTCTTAAGCCTCTTTCATCCCGCCTCCTCCCTGCGTTGTGCTTCAATCTCCGTCAACACAACCCTGATTGCATCATTAGGGTTCACATAGAATGACATCATCAAGATAACAATCACGTTTAATGATAAATGCTTAGTCTGTTGACAATCACACAACTAGCTGTCTAGATAGAGGGTTTTGCAGGACGCAACCATGTCCGAACTAAACCAGCCTTGCTACTCGTAATGATAGCCTCTTCCGTAAACACCAAGCCAGTAAGTATCGAAGCATCAGCTTCATGAGACTATAATCATAAATGTTAGTTACCATCCTAAGGCGCAATGTATTAATCAAACTTACACAAACAGGAATCAAGCTGGGTGTATCCAACTGGTGAGCGGGGCCATGCTCTGCTGTTCCATTCTCATGAATGATGTGCTCCGACTTTTGTCCCGCCGGTGTCGACACAACTGACGCTCTCCGAGTGTTACTACCTGGAGTCTTGGGCTTTACAAGCATTCCAGCATTGAAATCCCAAAGCAACAGACGACAATCCTCACCCACACTTCCGAAACGGTAGTTGCGGGCATCACATCTCCATGGATCGAAGGCCACAGCCGACGGCCACGATTTATGCCCCTTACACCAGGCCACTGGACTTTTATCCGCCATTGACCAAATTGTGAGTTGGTCATCTTGGCTACCAGTTACGAGGTACTTGCCATCAGGTGACCAGCTGACACAAGTAAACTCGCCAAACCATGAGCAAAACATGTCCTCTTGTTTTTCGTGGACGTAGTCGAGCAGACGGAACACCATGTTACTCGACACTACTGCCAGGTACTTATTGTCTGGCGAAAAGGCCAGCTCCTTGATACCTGAGCAGTTTGGTCTCCACCATGACACAGGATTGGTCTTTTGGTTTTTGGAAAAGACAGACTTTTCAATTCGCATACGAGACCGCAGCATTCCGAAATCTTGTGTTGACATGACAGGCTCGGTATCTCTGTTTACTGGGGCGTCGTCTTTTTCTTTGTCGTACACAATGATCGCACCGTTTGCGTGACCGGCGATGAAAAGATTCTCGGATCCGGGAATCCACTTGATCGACTGAACGGGGAAGTTGCAAATGATACCCTGTTGGTAACCACGTTAGGACTCAACCCATACGAGTTCTTCTCCTGAGTCTGATTACACTTACATTCTTATTGATACGCGTGTACCGTTGGCTGAAAGGCTCCCACCAAATAATCTCTCCCGTGTTAAAGCCCATGATGACGTCAATGTGGTTATGGGTCTTAGTGACCTGGTTTACGTCATGGGTCAAACAATGCCCCTTGGTGAAGAGAATCTTGGTAAAGTACTCCGCCTATTTAGCGAGTTAGATTTGCAGTTCATCGTGTTTGTATCACATGACAAACCTTGTTTGCAGAAGAAAGATCCAGCCATTGGAACGACCGGTTAAGGTTCACAAAGGCATAATGTCCATTCGGATCGTGTTCGTGGATTTTCTTGTTAAGTCCGTCCGGTACAATGGCGCGCGAGATAAAAGATGAGTTACTCTTAGAGATGTTACTTTTTGGCTTCTTGCGCTTGTTTGCATCACGGTTCCCAGTTTGCGCGGCAAGCAGGGCGTTGCCTTCTCTGAATGTCGGGGTTGTCGAGGGTACATCGCTGAGTGAGGTGCCACGTCCGTCGTCGCTACCTAATGTACCATTGCCGTTCACGGTAGATCCGTCTTCTGGAAGATGATCCTCGCCAGCGTGTTCCGTGATGCTAGCAGGCCTACCATTGGCTAAGTTCGTCTTTGAAAGTTTATGGGTTGGATTGGGATCGAAGCTGACAAGAGAAACCTTGGTCCCACTTGTTGGGGGAAGTTTAGTAGTAGCAAGCGGGTTTGGGTTCTGCGATGTCGCTTCAGTCGGATGTGGTGGCGGGCAAGCTAATCTGAGTTCTTCCTTGAGAACATAGGTTCCTGTACGGCACAGACTTGGTTAGATGACATGCATGCGCTCGGTTTGTCAGGGACAAATCTTACCTTCACCAGCGAGAAATTGGCACTTAGGTCCCTCTGGGAATGTGAGGTGGTTATGGGTCTCGATTACTGGAAGCCCTGGGTTGGAGTTTGTCGTGCTCCCATTGTTGAATTTTGGTGGTGGAACAACACTGTTGGATACATCTGCGTCAGAACTCCAATAGCTTTTATTCATAGTCCAGTTATCCATGATGAATGATTTTTCTGGGAGTTTCCTCTTGAGGGTAGATTCGAGATGCAAAGGTGTGGAGTATTAGGAATTTGACAGGGTCGGTAGTGAAGTCAATTGATGAACCAATGGCGGAACCGGGGTAAAAAATATTTGATTTGTGTAGATAACGACTTCGCCAGTTTATAAATCGGTGGTAGTAAAAAGAGGATGATTGATTTTCAAGGAAAAAAACAGCCTTATTCGTGTCGCCACAAAAGCATGCCACTAGCCGAGACTCCAATTGAACTTGAGTAGAAAACTAGGCAGGAGCCAAACAGAAGCTAGCTCGTCATTATAGTAATTGCGGGCCATCAGGTGGAAGTATAATGCAGAATGTGGTGCTTTCATGAAGAGGAAGCATGTCGTGACTTTTTGACTGGAAATTGTGGTTCTTTGTCGAGCAAGGTGGTTGTTGAAGTGGATCATGATATTGTTCAATGCGGTCTGTGAACTGGTTGCGACGTTTTATGAAGTGACAGGCACTCTGGTTTTCGAGGTAATGGGTTGGTTTAGGAAGGAACGAAGCTCATGAGGACTTCTTGTGGCTGAAATGTGGAGAGTCAAATCAATATCTACTTACAACATGATGCGCGGATCTAAAGGTGGTTAAAGACAAAGTGTGCAACGCGCTCACTAATGTATAGAATAAGCGGGACCGGTATTAAGATAGTATTCGAAGTTTTTGTGGGTGTCTGCTGCACACACAGATAATGCAACTATAAAGAGTATTGGAAAATGATGTCAAAGTTTAAGAAGGAGAAGAATCGAATGCAAACAAGACAATAGAAACATATAAATTGCAGAGCCTCAGAAATCAAAGCGGTTGTGGTAGTTAACCAACGTAAAAAAACACAAACCACACACAGAACNTGTATAGAATAAGCGGGACCGGTATTAAGATAGTATTCGAAGTTTTTGTGGGTGTCTGCTGCACACACAGATAATGCAACTATAAAGAGTATTGGAAAATGATGTCAAAGTTTAAGAAGGAGAAGAAACGAATGCAAACAAGACAATAGAAACATATAAATTGCAGAGCCTCAGAAATCAAAGCGGTTGTGGTAGTCAACCAACGTAAAAAAACACAAACCACACACAGAACTGGGCAACGGAATATCAATCACGAGACCTAGCCGAGAATTCCGCTAATGCACGTCAAGCCCAACTCAGAAGCGTAGGATCTCTGGAATTAAGCGATGATGGAGAATTGCGCGAATTGCCAATACAAAGATGAAGAGAGGGCCAAGAATAACTTGAATAAATTTGCAGTATTTTCATGATAATGCTTTTCTAAGAGATGGAGAGAAAGACCTGANGTGGTAGTCAACCAACGTAAAAAAACACAAACCACACACAGAACTGGGCAACGGAATATCAATCACGAGACCTAGCCGAGAATTCCGCTAATGCACGTCAAGCCCAACTCAGAAGCGTAGGATCTATGGAATTAAGCGATGATAGAGAATTGCGCGAATTGCCAATACAAAGATGAAGAGAGGGCCAAGAAGAACTTGAATAAATTTTCAGTATTTTCACGATAATGCTTTTCTAAGAGATGGAGAGAAAGACCTGATACATGGGGTTTCTCGTGGTTTTGTACACAAATCAAGTTACCGAGTTTATGGTTCGCTCGTGGCAAGTTGGAGAACACCAACCAATACAAACCAACATGGGATTTCTTGTTCTCCAATTTCCGAGTCTGGACAATGCGTAATATCTGGGGTCAAGCTGGGGAAAGGCACAACAGTGTATCAGGGTTTGTTCGGGTACAAGGTTCTAGCTCGCGTCTAACCCTAGTGGTATATGCGGGCTCAAGAGCGCTTTGGCCGGTAGAATGTTCAATGATTATGCTATCCTGACGGACCAATTCCATCACGCACAACATTAACTGACTTTCCGAGCTTTCTAGCTGCATGATCCTAGCGCCGTTGGACCTTTTCTGCAGGTATACATTGTACGATTTTGCGATTTGTTCTCGGGTGGCCATTTCTTGGAGATTCCAACAACTAGCTTGTTCTGCTTAGCTGTCTTGATTCTAACGAGGCTGAGAGCAATACTTTATACACTTTTGTTCCTATTTTTAATTTTGCATCTGGACTGAGACCACTTTGTTGCAACTACTTGTCTCGTTTGTCCTTTGAGACTCAGTTCTTCATCTTATATTATTGCGAATTCGGGAGGAGCAACGGCCCGCGCACACGACCACGATTTCAATACGCCCCACGGAGAACGCAATTTACATCTACTGGCGTCGAACGACCGATCTTATTCCCTAGACTCTCCCATTTCACCGAAACGAGCATTACCGATCGATCCGATATCAGGGAACACCGGCCCCTTATTCATCGCCAACCAAAGTCCGTACGAATTTACAGAGACACACCGAATTGCGCATCTTGTTTACNTTTGCATCTGGACTGAGACCACTTTGTTGCAACTACTTGTCTCGTTTGTCCTTTGAGACTCAGTTCTTCATCTTATATTATTGCGAATTCGGGAGGAGCAACGGCCCGCGCACACGACCACGATTTCAATACGCCCCACGGAGAACGCAATTTACATCTACTGGCGTCGAACGACCGATCTTATTCCCTAGACTTTCCGATTTCACCGAAACGAGCATTTACCGATCGATCCGATATCAGGGAACACCGGCCCCTTATTCATCGCCAACCAAAGTCCGTACGAATTTACAGAGACACACCGAATTGCGCATCTTGTTTACGCCCAATTGCCATACCCCTACCATAATAACGACTCATTATTTCGAAACATTCGACTCCGGTACACGACGTCGGCTCCGTTATAACCAAATACCCGAAAAGCACAGCATTTGAACACACACCGCGCAATGTCGGGCTCGGGAGATTCCAAATTGTTTGCTCGCGTAAGTTAGCCCCGAGTAGGACACATATGGTCATGGAGAACTAGATGCGACGGGGTCAAGGCCGGCGGGACCCGGCGTGTATAGATGTGGGCGCGCATCTGGCGGTTCTCAGCTCGGATCTAGAGTAAGCGTGGCGACAGCCAGGTCTCGGACGACGCGCCACAGACGAGGCTTTTAGGGAATGTCTCGGGGGGTGTTGATTATAGGAAATACTTNCCCGAAAAGCACAGCATTCGAACACACACCGCGCAATGTCGGGCTCGGGAGATTCCAAATTGTTTGCTCGCGTAAGTTAACCCCGAGTAGGACACATATGGTCATGGAGAACTGGATGCGACGGGGTCAAGGCCGGCGGGACCCGGCGTGTATATATGTGGGCGCGCATCTGGTGGTTCTCAGCTCGGATCTAGAGTAAGCGTGGCGACAGCCAGGTCTCGGACGACGCGCCACAGACGAGGCTTTTAGGCAATGTCTCGGGGGGTGTTGATTATAGGAAATACTTTGAGAGTCTCTGGGTAAAGAGAGGGATAGACACGACCAGTCAACTGGTAGAAACCGCCGAGACTTGACAGTTGGTATTATTTTGTCGTTGTTTTCACTTTTGCGAAAACGGCCTCCAGCCATCGGTCCAGGGTCTAGGGTCTTCCTGTTGCTTCTGCAGCCAATATCAGTCTTATGAAGTCATGTGCTGAGCGGAAGACAAAAGACTGTTGTGGCCCCAGAGAAGGGGAAAAACGAAGATAAAAAAGAGAGGGCTAGAAGGGAAGCACAGAGTTTATTGTGGCTCAATGTNCCGAGCTACGGCTTGAGCTATCGGGAACGACAAACCGGAAGGAAAAGAATTTCCAAAGCAAAAAGGTGGCGCTGAAGAAGATTGTGGCCAATATGACGATGAGCAACAATGATATGGTGGCACTTTTCCCGGATGTTATTCAGTGTATGAATATCCCAAGTCTGGAGATCAAGAAAATGTGCTTTTTGTTTTTGGTCAACTATGCACGAATTCGGCCAGATATTGCGGTGAAGGCATTGCCAGTACTGGAACAGGTAAGTTATGAGAAAGCGGTTAAAAAGTACCGCAGAAATACTAACATGTAGACTAGGNCTGGTAGAAACCGCCGAGACTTGACAGTTGGTATTATTTTGTCGTTGTTTTCACTTTTGCGAAAACGGCCTCCAGCCATCGGTCCAGGGTCTAGGGTCTTCCTGTTGCTTCTGCAGCCAATATCAGTTTTATGAAGTCATGTGCTGAGCGGAAGACAAAAGACTGTTGTGGCCCCAAGGAAGGGGAAAAACGAAGATAAAAAAGAGAGGGCCAGAAGGGAAGCACAGAGTTTATTGTGGCTCAATGTTTCTCCTGTCTCTTTCTCTTGGTTGATTTTTCCTTCCTCGGGCGCTCCTCACGCCGTTTCTCTTGCCAAGCCCGAGATTGAGAGTTTTCCTAAACGATCGCACACACATATATATATAGCCGTCCGGGTTTCGTTGCGCAGTTCGACATGTTCCTGGCTTATGTGCCTCCGGCTATGGGCATGCCCAATGCTAACAAGATCACAATACAGGGCAAAGTGGCCGAGCTACGGCTTGAGCTATCGGGAACGACAAACCGGAAGGAAAAGAATTTCCAAAGCAAAAAGGTGGCGCTGAAGAAGATTGTGGCCAATATGACGATGAGCAACAATGATATGGTGGCACTTTTTCCGGACGTTATTCAGTGTATGAACATTCCAAGTCTGGAGATCAAGAAAATGTGCTTTTTGTTTTTGGTCAACTATGCACGAATTCGGCCAGACATTGCGGTGAAGGCATTGCCAGTGCTGGAACAGGTAAGTTATGAGAAAGCGGTTGAAAAGTACCGCAGAAATACTAACATGTAGACTAGGATATGATGGACCACAGCCCACTTATTCGGGCATTGTCACTACGGACCATGTCGTACATTCACGTACGTGAGTTTGTTGAGGCTACGGTACCGCAGGTTAAACGTCTTCTTGGCGACCCAGATCCATATGTGCGTAAGACAGCAGCATTCTGCGTGGCCAAGCTCTACGACCATGATAAAGCCATGGTTGAGGCATCGGACATGATTGATAGATTGAATTCATTGCTCCGTGACGACAACCCGACTGTGGTCGCTAGTGCTCTAGCGGCTCTCATGGATATTTGGGAACGCAGCGATGCTATTAAGCTGACTATTGACTACGCGAATGCATCCAAGATGGTGGCGATTCTTGCAGACTGTTCGGAGTGGGGCCAGACATACATTCTTGAGGCTCTCATGTCGTACGTGCCGCAGGAATCGGGTGAGGCTGTGCTGTTGGCGGAGCGGATTGCCCCGCGTTTGTCACACTCGAACTCGTCGGTGGTTCTCACGTGCATTCGCGTGATGTTGTATCTGATGAACTACATCAGCGATCAGAACCAGATCAACATGCTGTGCCGCAAGTTATCTCCGCCACTGGTAACACTACTGGCCAAGGGTCCTGAAGTGCAGTATCTGGCACTGCGAAACGCTTTGTTGATCCTTCAGCGGAGACCAGAGGTTCTCCGGAATGATATTCGGGTCTTCTTCTGCAAATACAACGACCCCATCTACGTCAAGGTGACCAAGCTAGAGCTCATCTTTATGCTGGCCAATGAGAAGANATCCGCGTAATGTTGTATCTGATGAACTACATCAGCGATCAGAACCAGATCAACATGCTGTGCCGCAAGTTATCTCCGCCACTGGTAACACTACTGGCCAAGGGTCCTGAGGTGCAGTATCTGGCACTGCGAAACGCTTTGTTGATCCTTCAGCGGAGACCAGAGGTTCTCCGGAATGATATCCGGGTCTTCTTCTGCAAGTACAACGACCCTATATACGTCAAGGTGACCAAGCTAGAGCTCATCTTTATGCTGGCCAATGAGAAGAACATTGATGAGGTGCTCACAGAGTTACGTGAGTATGCGACGGAGATTGACGTACACTTTGTGCGCAAGGCAGTGCGGGCGATTGGTAAGCTGGCGATTAAGATTGAGCCAGCGGCCAGTCGCTGCATCAACTTGCTCTTAGAGCTGGTGGCCACCAAGGTCACTTACATTGTGCAGGAGGCAACGGTGGTGATTAAGAACATCTTCCGCAAGTACCCGAACCAGTATGAGTCTATTATCGGCACTCTTTGCGAGAACCTGGATTCCCTGGATGAGCCTGAGGCCAAGGCGGCTATGGTGTGGGTTATCGGACAATATGCGGACCGTATCGACAACAGTGATGCGCTATTGGAGGATTTCTTATACAGTTTTTCGGAGGAGCCGGTGGAGGTACAGTTGGCGCTTTTAACAGCGACAGTCAAGCTTNCCAAGGTCACTTACATTGTGCAGGAGGCAACGGTGGTGATTAAGAACATCTTCCGCAAGTACCCGAACCAGTATGAGTCTATTATCGGCACTCTTTGCGAGAACCTGGATTCCCTGGATGAGCCTGAAGCCAAGGCGGCTATGGTGTGGGTTATCGGACAGTATGCGGACCGTATCGACAACAGTGATGCGCTATTGGAGGATTTCTTATACAGTTTCTCGGAGGAGCCGGTGGAGGTACAGTTGGCGCTTTTAACAGCGACAGTCAAGCTTTTCATTCAACGGCCAACAAAGGGCCAGGAACTTGTGCCACGAGTTCTCAAATGGGCCACGGAAGAGACGGATAACCCGGATTTGCGTGACAGAGCTTACATGTACTGGCGACTCTTGTCTACGGATATGGCAGCGGCGAAACAGGTGGTTATGGGCGAGAAACCAGCCATCTCATCTGAGTCGGAAAAGCTGGATCCATTTACGTTGGAAGAAATGTGTTTGAACGTTGGAACACTAGCGACTGTGTATCTCAAGCCGGTACAGAGTGTATTCCGGTCAGCAAGACCAAGACGACTAATCGAGTCTCCGGCTTTGCAAAAGCAGAACATCCCAACATATGCTGAAGCCCACAAGGCGACTTTTGCGGCTATGCAACAGCAACAAGCACAAGTACAACAAGCGC
>JSUI01005962.1:526-14046 GCA_000833645.1 Huntiella omanensis | reverse complement strand
AGTCTAGGTTGTCAGATTTGCTTGATTCATGTTTTTTTTGGGTTTAAGCCGCTGGGTTACGGGTGATACGGCGGGTTAGGGTTACATTTTGATGATGTTATGGGTTTCCTTATTTGGAAGTTTTTGGGGGAGGTGGGGGGACGGCGCGGAGCTGAGAGGGGCGGGTGGTAGTGTCCGGGTGGCAAGTATTGCTGCGATTTACTGTTGGGAATGGTGCCGAAAGAATCTGGTCATTACTATCTATTATTGAACTTCAAGGTACGAGGTGACTATTTACGTGGGAAAGTTACACGTAATAAATACGACTGACTTCCTTCCTACAACTTCCTGCTGCCTGGCGCATTATGAGTGTCTACGTACTTGATGCCATGTCCAGAATTGTATCCCAAATAGGCAATTTTCCACATTTGCGGTCTATTTCATGAGGGCTTGTAAAGCCTCAGCCACTCAGCATTTACGGCCCAATAGTCTAGTTGGTTAGGACGTCGGATTCTGATTCCGTAAGCCCAGGTTCGAATCCTGGTTGGGCCTAGAACATTCGTTGCTTTTTTAGTATTTGGTGTTTTTTTGATGGATTGGATCGGTGTTCTAGGAGTTTGGGAGTTATCGATAGTAGATGATTTATTGTTAAATCTAAGCGATCACCTTTTTGGTCATTTAGGTTATGTCTTAGGTAGACCTCTGGGATGGAAGGTGTAGATTGGATATGTCAAAGTGACGTCGGTATCGCCGATGTCAATTGAGTTGGTTCGGTTAGAGGGAAGTGATTTGATTTTTGGGAATGACGTAGGTGGTCATGTATAGATAGTCGCCACTCAACGTAAACGTTTTGCGGAAGACCTTTGGAATTAATTAGAGGACACATGGCAGATCAAAAGGACGTAGCGGGAAGATATGATAAGTGATTGTCACCTAAGTGATATCTGTATAAGCGCTATACAAGGTGATCTGTCGATTAAGCTTCAGTAACAGCTAGTCTGGTCTCAATTTAAGTATAAAAGTTCACTGCTTATCTTGGAGCTATCTACTTTAGATAGCTATTCTAGACCTACGATCACAGATGCCACAATCACAAGTAGTAACCCGCAACGCAGCACCTAGCTAGTCATACGACATATTGATGGGTTACACTAGTCATGTCCCAAGCAAGAAACTGAAGATCCCTTCGTGGATCATAGTAGCACATTACCACGTGTAGTCGGTGTCTACGGAATAACCGTTGTAGTACATGCTTATCAGCTATGGCAATCATATCAATATTATGCGTTTCTTGTGGTTTAGGAGACATATGTAGAGTGTACATCATTTAGACAGTGCAAGGCACTTAAACGTCAGTGATGGACATGCAGTGTATGGTTCAACTATATTTCGGGTTCATGATAACTCATGGGATAAACATCTATGATAGTGAAAGTCATGAGATAAACATCTATGATAGTGAAAGTCATGAGATAAGCTGCAGCTTAGTTTGGCAATTACATAGGTGGGGACGTCTCTGTCACTAACTTCTCACTAATATCAAATTCAGCGCCTACAGACGTAAACATTCCATGAACTAAATCACTCAAAAGTTTAGCCATGCTGTTTAGTGTTGCATGTGGAAACATCGTCACAAGTTCCATCCCTTGGCCAAACGTGCATGACCATCAATGGTTCGTGTAAATGACACGGCACATGAAAATGCTAGTCCAAGTCGAGGACAAAGTCTCAGTGGATATACCAGTCTATACATGACAACCAAAGTTATTCGAACCATGATTTTCAGATTGCTTGATGATGGTAGTTCCAGTGGAAGCCGGGAGCCACCATACTCAAGTATATAAAACGCATAGCATTATGAGAAAGAGGGCAAGACTAACACACAAACGGATTGATTTGATACAAGTTGTCTTCTTTGTCCGAGCTACACTTGAGCACATCGTGAGATGCATGTAACCCTGATACCCTAGTTACAGTGTTAAGAGAAAGGCTCACACTGCTGCAATGGTAGTTTTTCAAAGTTATTTTTGAGATCACTAGTATGATTACTTGGTATTATTTACTATCCTCTGTAACCTACGAACGATGACATTCTGGAAGTAAGTTGCTATAATACTAGGCGCCCCAATAAGATTAAAATCCACGTTCAAAGAAGTGCACAGTGCGCCAAGCTAAATCTTGATAATCGACGATTCAAGCTTGCATACTGACTGCAACGACAGAGCAGGAAACTTCTTGGCGATGATGTCCATGAACTTTTGTCCCTGGGGATTGATTGGTGTCATCCTATCGAGTGAACGGGAGGTCCTCTGGTAAATTTAAAAAGCAAACATCTACGAAATAAAGCAAACGACCTATCTCACTTGAATCCCGAGTAAACCTCGCCGGGAAAAGTACCCACCCATACACATGCTACCGTAGATTACAATGACGTCATCGACAACTGTCCCGAACCTTTCCAGCGATTGTGCTAGTCATTTCTAGATTACACAGTGCGAGAGACTAGTAGCTATATTTGCAATATCTCTTGTGAAGTATCCGTTACAAACCGAATGAGCACCACCCATTTTCTTACTAGGTCCACGGATGACCTGATGCTTTTGATCGGGACTTGAGCTGTCGACGTACATACTCTGTAAATGGTCTGAGAGCTCGACAGACCATACAGTGCACATACAGTACCAGATATATCCGCACTGTGAGTTTACGTAACCCTGAAACCCTAGACACAGTGCGAAACATAATTCAATGATCGAAACTGACATTTTGGAAACACGTCTTCTTGACAAGATAACGTATGCGATCACATATTACGCACATCATCAGATACCCAAGTTGCCAAACCTTTTGCTACGATATCTTACCTTTGCTATAAAACGGCATAAATGACGCAACATGCGATCTAGCGCCGGCACAGTAGCGCGCACTGTGCAAATTTACATCGGCACCCACATAGCCATTTTCGCGGCCTAGAAGATGGGCTGGTACTTGATATTGATACTTATGTGTAGCTCAATCTCACACATTTCGTGGGAACACAGCTTCTCTTGATAGATCCGGACGTTTGTCGCGAATAAGTCCACTTCATAGGGAATGGTTGTCAGATGTGCATGTTCCGTGGCTTATCATTGAACATACCAGTTGATATTGTCCTGTCATATGTATGTAACGTACCCGGCTATAAAGGGATTTTGATGTGAACCCGCTTGGCTACTATATATGTCCCAACTTAACCCATGAAAAGAATGTAGTCCACCGGGCCCCTAGTCTGAGGTTAGAGAGCTGTGGTCCATGGTGTCTGAACAGCCAGTTGTAGATGGTCCCCAAACATGACAGACAAGGAGGTACCAAGGTGTGGTGATCACTGTGAATATCAGAGTATAGAGAAGGGGCCAAGATGGCTATATTTGTCATTGTTCGGTCACTGTATGCTCAGTTATCTATCTAGAGATCACTTTGTGACGTCATGATGTAGTACACCGCTCTCCCCGTATAAACAGGAGGTTTACCATGCATCTAGAGCATAGCCAGTGACCTCTACTATTGAGGGATTCATGAGACGCGCTCCATAATCCACGATGTAGTGTCATATGGTCCGAACATCAAAGGAGTTGAATATCGTGAAGATTGCAGAACCATAGTCGAATACAAGAGCCAAAATACATGGATGGGATACTGCCCGCTGGACGCCATAGACTCGATAAATTTGAGGTTGTCCCCAATGACCAACGCCGATGGACCGGTAGTAGAGCCTTACAAAGTACATCGGTGTCGTGTGGGTTTTCTGGAGCAACAAATACAGAAACAGTTCGAGAAATACCCTCAAGAAGTTCTCAAACAAAGAGCAGGTAAGAAAGCCCAATGTAGCGACAACTACCAAGTCTAACGGAAGTATCCTGCGGTTAGCTATAGATGGGATACAAGAGTCATTAGCATGCTTACTTCGGAGCCCACGGCCATATCTACCGTGTCTGAATCTTTGTCCCTGGAAACGATGTCTGAGACGCTATACGACTACATGACGATGGCCTGAATTCTTGGAGTTCCATACATATGGATTAATTGCTAAAGTATCATGCAGGGTGATAAAAAAGAAAAAACCGAACAGATTCACGCCATGAGAGATATTTACATCAACTACTATTTAACTATGATATGTGCTCTTGGTAAAGACATACATTCTGGACTCCCAGGTTACACTCGAGAATTTTACACATATCCAGAATTAGACTCGGATCGAAGTACCAGGTGTTGGGAGACTATAAAACGCATTCCATATTTGGAGGAGTTGGTTCCAGAATGGCAACTCCGCGGATGGACGATGCAAGAAGAGTATCTTCCCCCTGGCCGACTATACTTTACCGACACAGTTATCCTCTGGCACATAAATTGTCCAATAGTGTCACATCTTCGCGGAGACTAGATAGAAAAGCCCCAGTATTGCACGGAATGCACGAAAGTGAAACGGAAGCCTATCATTCAGCCGACTACAGAATACTGTGAGCGGGAACTTTCTTTTTCTGGGGGCAGAATTGTCGCAATCGCTGATCTTTTCAAAACTCGATAGGTTGAACATGTTTTCGGGATTCCTGCTTATAACATGCGAAAGGCTCTTTGTTGGTTCACTACATATTGTGAGAAAAGCATACAACTACCTGACAATAGCTTTTCTACTTGATCTTGGGCTCATCTGTTTCGACCAGCAAGGTGGAGACCTTATACCAACATTTTTGCCTGGACAAACTGCAAAATGTTGCACACCATCACTATACCACGAAAGCAAATCCCTTCGACAAGACGAATGAGGTTCTCACTTGCTGGGTTGAAACACCTTCTTGATAATCAACTTGTCGTTCGAGGCAGAGTTCGGCCAATTCCACCTCGTGGTCACATCATATACTATAACGGGGAATCGGCCAACCTCCCTCAAAACTTTTGGCACTTGAAATCTACCGAGATCTCGACAACAAAATATTCTATATTGTGCTTGAACGTTTTGCTCCGGCGTGGGATTTCCCTGGTGGTCGGGTTATATACGCTCGAAATGTAGGCCACTCGAGTACCATGACAAAATGCACCCGCCACCTGAATCAACTTGCCAAAATCCGTCCAATGGCAATCCAAACTGTCACCAGACTAAAAAGGAAACACATCCGCAGTTTCTTATTCCAAGACAAATCGTTGATCGTGTCCCATTCACGCAAAATACACCGCCGTTCACAAGCTAACTTGCGCCACGCCGAGTCTATTTTCCAAGAGCGGAGGGTATCTGTCAAATAAGTGATCCGAAAACGCCAATTCAAACGTAAGGAAGGTCGCCATCACAGTACCCATCGTGCAACCAAACAACAAAAACCGGTACTCCAGCTATTTTTTGGTTTCAACCCCTTCAACGATAATGCCTCGTCATTCCAGACTATTGTTCCAGAGTGGGGTAGTCATGAAAAACAGTAGTTTCATCATGTTCACCATTTAAGAGTACGCAAACTACATAGATTCCATTTATAACGACGATCGTGTGTGTAACCATGGACTACAATTGACAGGCAACTCACCGGGGTTATGCCATAGTCTTAGGGGTATATATCGTTTAGGGATAGCATTTACGTATGAACAAATAACTTACACAGCAGACATGACAGGCTTTGTTGTACAGATTTCGCAGCACCGCGTTATTTGGACAATGTATCTATTGTTGTTGTTGTTTTATCTAACGTCTGCTCCAATTAACATGACCTGTCAACAAGAGGATCCTCTAGATAGTTCAAAAAGCCACACAATGTAGTCTCCTACAACTATCCTCCTCTCTACTCTTCGTTCTTGAAGCAGACGCTGCTCTCGTACTCGGTCGTTTGTCTCGTTTTTGCTGACATTACAGTAAATCATTATAGCTGTTCATGACTTGGACTGGTCAATCATAGGGTTTATGTTGACCATATATCACGTGTACAGCCAAAGTAGGGTTACCCACAAAAACGGATATTTTTTGTCCGATCCAAACCAGGGCAAGTAAAAGCCGATAACCCTCACAACGCACGGTTGGTCAGGGTTTTAAGAGGCCATGTGATAAGCGGGGGTGTCGGCAGTGAATGGGACCAGAAGAATGATGGAAGCGCGTGATTCAAGTCGGATGCACCCTATAAGTGGCGATGGATTGGATGAGGTCGAAGGAGGACTATAAAAGGGGGAAACAAAGGGGATAAGCACTTAAAAAGAGACATACATAATCAAAACTGTTGGTTGGGGCGAAGCTTGCTAGTGTTTGTTTGGATTAATGGGCGCTTGTTTTGTGCCATGTGTTGATATGGATAGACGGTGACGACGCTTGAGAACGGACAAGACTAGATGGGGAAGTTACGAGGACAAGAGGAATGTACAGGAAGAGGGGGAGGGATAGAGGGTGCGGGGGTGAAACCGACAAGCGGATGTTTCAGTACGTGCATGAGCGTACCATAGCGAATACCCGGAACATGATGAGTATGGACATACATACATATGTACATATGTACAGAATACCTCGTTTACAATACAACCTTACCCTATCACATTCAATGAATCGCCGCTGTTCAGCCGTCCTCCACCATTGTCCACCATCCAACTCGTATTCGACAAATGAGAATCATCTTCCCATCACCATTTCATCCAAAGACAATCGGCGAAAACCAATCAATATAGGTCAACAACCCCTGCCACGGTCTTTACATGCACCCCCCGTTTCTACGCTGAGCCTCCATCCCTCACTCTTCGTGTTCGATCCGAGGACAGGCGCAGTGTTGTAGTTGCTTTGTTGGAGTTTGTCTGTCGAGGTATTTAAGAACCCGGGTTGGCAAGTTTGGGGTTCACTTTATTCGTGTTTTGTAGTTGCTTGTTTTTTTTGTGACCGTACCTGTCTTTTGACCTTGATATATATTTGCTTGAGTTTGTCTTTTGTGTCCGTCTTTACCTTTCTTGTTTGCATCTACAATCCATTCATCTATATACATATGTCATTATGCGTCCTTTCTTGAACCGGTAAGCACATAAACTTTGTTACTATCAATGATCTTACAGCTAACAAACTTAGTACTCGCTCGGCGACCCTCGCTGCTCCGGCCACAACCCCTCTATTCCCCGCCGACCCGGACACACCTACACAAACTCCATCAAACAAACGTACTTCAGTGAAGAACTCTATCATGCACCTACCTACTCTTCTTCGCAAAACTCCCGGTACAAGGTACACTGACCTTTCGTCACACGACAAATCCAATCAGTCTAACCCATTTGCATCGCCTTACGATCAAGACGATGCTGGTCTCCCTGCCTGGCAACCACCTACTTCAACCGCAACTTACACCGCATCTGTAACATCTACCGCACCGCCTTTGAAAACTCATCGGTCTCGCTTCTCTCTTTCAAGAACGGCAACCTCTACGCCACCACCTATGATACCCGAAGGTCATATTCCAACCCCACCAAGTACCCCACCGACGACACACTTGGCTTCAAAGCCATTACAGTGGATGCGTGGGAAAAGAGCACGGGCCAATTCAGCACCGGTTAAGCGGGTCGAGACCAAGGAAGTACCAGTACCAGCCATGACCTTTACTAAGAAGAGGTTCCCGGGGCGGAAAGGGGCCCCAGAGGAGAAGGGACGCTTGAGACATGTTGATATGGAAAAGGCGGAAGAAGAGGCCGAGGAACAAAGACGAGAGGCGGAGGATGTAGTCTCGGAGCATGTTTCTACAATTGGTGGATACCCTTATCCGTATGGACGGGAGTCTATCGGGGGTCGTGAAAGTTATGATGCTGGCCATCTGACAGAGCAACGCGGATTCCTGTAAATGGGGTTAGACGGCTGAACACAGGAAGCCAATTCAATCATCTTTATTAGATATACAAGAGTAGCATGAGCATCTATAAACAAAGTCTACCTAGAAACAAACAACGAAATCACATCAAGACAAACATATTTCCCTGCTTTTGCATGATATATCCTAAACCTCTTGGCCCAAAGGCCCATGATGACTGATCTTGCCACAGGGCACGTATCAGAGTCAACGCATGCTTAGTTGACGAGCTCTTGAACTTAACAGCCATGATGCCATATTCAATGGTTCCCTTGATCCAATTCTGTTCCGTGCTCGCACCGAAAATCAAGCAGGGGAAGAGTAAGTTAATACCAGCATTTGAACTCAAAGCGACAGAGAGTAGAAGTGGGAATGCCGTCTCGAGCAATGAATTCACCTCAGCCCAAACTTCAGGCTGATGTCGGAAATCGCCATAATACAAGCCGTGCAAAACGATAATCAAGGCACTTTGCCAGACTAGTGTGGTGTGTCTTAACTCTGTTCTTGTCGTGGTAGCTGCTTCGGGGTCCACCCAAACCCTCAGGCGCGCCAAAAGTTCTTGGTATCTATCATACACCGCGGGACTTGATTCACCAGCCCTCTCTTCTTTGTACCTGGCCAAGCCAAAGCTGATAATGTCAGGAATCATGGAAAACAGGCTAGGCGAGACATTGAGAAACCTCCGATACAATGGGTACCTGGAGAGAAACGAGAGGTCTTTCAACCAGTCGTCAATTGGTACAGGTGGATCGGTACGGCAAAGAAGCGCGGAGAGGGACGTCACTAAGACTTCGAAGACGTAGGCTTCGCTTAGGAAACCAAACATAAAACCAACTTCCGTGTTGGGAGCAGGTAGGTTGTCCATGAAGCCGGATAGGACTATACGACAGGCTTGCATGTGCATGACAATTCCGCCAAAGACACCGCCGGCAAGGGTCTAGGTTTTGGGTTAGTACAATATCGACTATGTAGCCGGATATAAAGGACAGACTCACCTCAAATAGAGACATAAGTAACATGAGACAAATGAGATAGACACGGTCTTCACCCTTGGAGCCCCAATTCTTCTGAATTACACTCTGTAATCCTCTCAGCACAACGACGTAGTGTCGTCTTGCTAGCTGTCCCAATCTGATGTTTCCGGATGCTTCATCGCAGAAGTAGGCACCCCCGGCAGCTAACATGGCGTGCATTAATAGGTCGTTTTTCTGGGCCAAGGGGATAATGTATCGGAGTAGAGGATTCAGTTCATCGTCACATGTAGTTATAGAATGCGCAACATGATGAATATAATGCTCGAATAGAACGGGCGAGTATGAGTGAAGACGACCAGTATCTCCCAGAGTCCATAGCCCGCGAGGAGGACCTGGAAAGTACGTTTGCTGACGGACCGCTTTCTTACGGTTCCTATTTCCCCGGGCGTCCCGGGTTTTTCCATGTCCTTGTCGTATAAGTGCAGTACCTTCATGCCGAGCTTGACTTCCACCCCCGGTGCCAAGTCTAAGACCATTGTTATTATCCCACACTGAGGTATGACTGGACTCCGCATCTCTGGGAACGAAAACCCCCAAGGCAGTGTCAAATAGCGAGTCGTCGATGGCCACTTCCTCTGGGTCTGAATCGTTTTCATCAACATCTTGGAAGTTGGGCGGGAAGTAATCCTGAATGTTGGGGATAGGGGGCACTGCGTCTCCGGCTTGCACTTTGCGTTGTGTAGCAGCTGCCATCACTTGAATGAGGATTTGAATGTTCGCTGGAGGAATTGATTGTGGAGGAGGGACAATTCCATTTGTTGGTAAATTCGGGGGCGCTGAAGATGCTAATGGGTATTGCACTGCTTCCAGTGGAGCTTGTATGCTGGGGTCGAAGGCGACGGAGAGAGCTCGGGTAGGAATGGTGATTGTTATGGCCGGCTCAGGAGAGGTCGACGAGGTATATGCGTGTCCGGTGACGTATGGTCCGGTGATGCTTTCATTTCTAGGACGGGGTAATTGGACTCCATCTGACGAGGTGCAATGTGCCGACGATGATGATGATGACCATGCGTTGTCTTGTGAGAAACTGCCCATAGGCCTAGGCAGGGAAGAAAAGCTTCCATGGTGCGGCAATGAAATGGATTCTGATTCATTCCCGGATTGAGATTCGTCGATGCTGACCCGGGAAGTCACAGGCTGTGTAAAAGGTCCGGGTGCTGTCGGGGGATAAAATGGTTCCGGGGCCGGGATACTTGGTGGAAGCGTAACCTGATGTTGTGCGAACGGGTCGTTCATCGGTGGGCCCATGACAGGAGCGGATATAGCCGGCGGCGGTACATGATCAAGAGACCTGCGGGGTGGGGGGAATGCTGGTTGCGGGTCATTCCCCGCGCCACTACGGACCAATGAAGAAGGAGGTGGTAAAGTCCTCCCGCTAGTATTATCCTCGATAATCCGAACAGGAACAATACCTGGGGGTAAATCAGCCGGGAAACTGGCGGGGTCAATATCCAACGAGCTACCCTCAGATGCATGGGGTTCAGCGGATTTGGCGCCATTAGGACCATCGGAGCCAGGAGTAGGCCAGTTACAGGTGCGCATTCCCCGTTCGCACCCGCCACAAACGGGTTTCTCCTCATCGCACTTTTTCCGACGCGTGCGACATGTTAAGCAGCCGGCTCTGGATCGCGAAAAGTGAGAGCGGGGCCGCCGCGGGAAGGGCGCGGGAACAGAGGACATTATGGGAAAAGAAACATGAGTAAGTCAAGTTAGGATGGTGGGGTTGTTTGGAAGACCGATGGAAACGTGGGACTGCAGCGGGTTTATATGTAGGAATGGCTACACAGATGACTTGAGAGAAGGACTATGAAGAAGGATTTTTGGGCAAGGGAAGACGTGACGAATGAAGAACCTGGTGGGTTTGTGGATGGCCCGATTTGTATAGAATTGAATCGGTGAAGACGGATGTAAGATTGAACTTTTTGACATGTGCGTATGTTGGTAGTAATTTTTTCCCTTCTTATTAGCCGAGAGAGAGCTATACCGAAGGTCAAGCTGGAGCTTACCGCTGGTTATATACATATGTAGCTCCCAAATTACTGGGTCTCTTTCTTAAATGACATTGTTCGGGTGGACTACAAACCCACCCATACCTACTGTTACATCCAAATTTTCAGCCAATCTTGAACGAACAAGCCAGTTGATAACCCGCCAAAAGATGAACAGTCTCCACTAATTCAGGACGGGAAAACAGTAAGACACAATACATCAGATACTAATAACAGCCAGTATAAACTACTAAGGATATGTTAGGCTATTCTGGTGGGGTCCACAAGTACAGAAGTGGTTCACTTTGCATGCATAATGGGGCTCGAATATTGAAGCTGAGCATCAACCCCGGAAATGTGATATATGACAGGTTCAAAGGGACGTGGCCTGACATAAGCACGTACACTGACCCATGCAAGTGTTATTAGCCTCTATTTTTTGCATCTTTGAAAGCTAAATGAATGGCGTGAAGAGTATGACGAGCATACAGAGTAACAATGGCCTGAAACAGTATTGATAACGAGGGGTTACAACAACAAAAGAAAATCTAGAATTTTGCCCATCTCTTTCTACAACGCCTCACGATCGACAATGAAAAAAAGCCATTATGTGGTTGTCACCCTCCGAGCGACCGACGATCCACCTGTCTGACGAAAAAAGCAAAGAACAAGAAAAAAAATATTGCTTCTTGTCTTATCGCAAGGACCGCCTCTGTAAGCCTAGCCGGAAATTTGTAATTAGATGAACGCCGACCATTGACAATGGCGATTTCACAACATGACAGTGCATGGTGTTGCATGGCTTGCACTGGACTAGAGTAGACTAGACTTGACTGAGCCGTCTGGTGTCTGTGNAAAAAAGCAAAGAACAAGAAAAAAAATATTGCTTCTTGTCTTATCGCAAGGACCGCCTCTGTAAGCCTAGCCGGAAATTTGTAATTAGATGAACGCCGACCATTGACAATGGCGATTTCACAACATGGCAGTGCATGATGTTGCATGGCTTGCACTGGACTAGACTAGACTAGACTTGACTGAGCCGTCTGGTGTCTGTGGGAAAAAAGCAAGTTCGTGGGGGCCTTCCTTGGTGCCTGAATAGAGCGTGGATATCCCGACTTTGCGAGATGTTGTGAGGAATGATGTTGGGCTTTGGGTGGGATGAAATTGTGGGATTTAAGGGATCTGAGAGAGGTGATTATGTCTGTGTATGATTTGATTTCCTGTGACTGAACCAGTTGGAGATGATCCTATATGTATGTACGTACGTACGTAAACTAATCAAACAAATATCTACAACATACTATAGATTCGCTTTGCTGTGGTCTGGCATTCCTACTAAAAGCTTTCCAGTATTTTTCCCCTTAAAGAGGTCAATCAACGCCAACTCCGCCATAGGAAGTCCACCCTTAACTACCGTNATGTCTGTGTATGATTTGATTTCCTGTGACTGAACCAGTTGGAGATGATCCTATATGTATGTACGTACGTACGTAAACTAATCAAACAAATATCTACAACGTACTATAGATTCGCTTTGCTGTGGTCTGGCATTCCTACTAAAAGCTTTCCAGTATTTTTCCCCTTGAAGAGGTCAATCAACGCCAACTCCGCCATAGGAAGTCCACCCTTAACTACCGTTTCCAGGCGCTTAATCTTACCCTCTTCTAGCCACTGAGCCAATTGCTTCTTAGCCTGAGGATACTCCTTAACATAATCAAGAACAATGAAGCCTTGCATCTTAATACGCATCTGAATGATTTTTTCCATGTTAGTCGGACCCGTCTTCACCGGCGAGTTATACTGAGAAATAGCCCCGCACATGACGAAGCGCGCAAAAGGCTTAGCCTTTCGCATTGCCATATCGAGGATTTCTCCGCCAACATTGTCAAAGTACACGTCGATCAGGTCCTTGGTCGCCTTGCTGAATTGTTCTTTGAAGTCAGCTGCTTTGTAATTCAGCCCAACATCAAAGCCAAGCTGCTCAACCATCCATTTCACCTTCTCATCCGATCCGGCAATTCCAACAACCCGCGCACCCTTAATCTTGGCAATCTGACCCGCAACACTCCCCGTAGCCCCAGCAGCTCCCGAGACAACCACCAATTCACCTTTCTTGGGTTCACCAATCTTGGTCATTCCAAAGTACGCTGTCAACCCAGTCATTCCGACACCCGAAAGAAGATCGGGCAGGTGTTTAGTCTTAGGGAGGGTAGACGGCGCGTCGAAATGGCCTTCGCGGAGAATCGCATAGGTGGTCCAACCGGCGTGTGAACTGGTGATGATGTCGCCTTTCTTGGCCTGACGGGATTTACTCGCGAGGACGCGGAGGATGGACGCGGCACGCATCACAGCGCCTATTTTGACGGGAGGAAGGTAGGAGCGNCGCTGACATAGAGTGTCTCTGCCAGAATCTGACCCTCCTTGAGGTCCGCAGCTGTCGGTGCTGGTGTGCGTTTCTGTGCAAATGTGCGACCGGGGATAATGTCAGCCGTAGGCCGCTCCTTTAGGA
The DNA here is from genome assembly GCA_000833645.1 of Huntiella omanensis. Taxonomy (NCBI): domain Eukaryota; kingdom Fungi; phylum Ascomycota; class Sordariomycetes; order Microascales; family Ceratocystidaceae; genus Huntiella; species Huntiella omanensis. The sequence goes on along the minus strand of JSUI01005962.1, from coordinate 707 downwards.
CAATTGACAGGTTTTCCATTTTGGCTTTATTATTCGTACGTAGTGTGTCACGAAACAAGAATAATTGACTTTGGGTTGTTGCTGAAGGTCGGTTATATATCCAACAAAAAGCGCTGCGTTGTTGCTCTCTACATTCCTTGTTGTTCGGTCCAAGCGCACTAATGATCGGACCGTGCCGAGG
>JSUI01005961.1:0-13906 GCA_000833645.1 Huntiella omanensis | reverse complement strand
ACTCTAGACTTTACACCCACGTTCTGAACCAACACGCCTGGGTTGAGAGCTGCATTGCCTTTAACCATACTTACACTGACTCTGGTCTCTTTGGTATCTCTGCTTCTTGTATCCCTGGCCGGACAATCCCAATGCTCCAGGTAATGTGCCGGGAGTTGCACAGCTTAACCAAGTCTTCTGGCTATGGTGCTCTTCTCCCCGCGGANCGATATGAGTTGCAGGGTATTTGGGGGAAGCCAGAAATGATTCTGCCTGAATTGGTGCATACGGCTGGGTTCAAGGATAATACTTTGGGAAACCCGTTACTGTGCCCGAAAGAGAGGTTGGAGGCTATCACTCCGGCGGTGGTCAGAGAGTACCGGAGGAGATTCTACAGACCGGAGAGAATCGTGGTGGCGTTTGCGGGTGTGCAGCATGAGAAAGCGGTGGAGTTGGGAGAGAAGTACTTTGGAGATATGTCAGCGGAGACTGTTGAGTCGGAGGCTAAGGAGGCGGTCGATAAGGAAGTCCGGGATGCCGAAGCTAGTGGAATTGGTAACTTGTTAGGAAACGTCCCATTTTTGAAGGGGTTGACGGGGGGCCAAAAGGAGACTGGCGAGAGGGTTGATGTCAGAGGGCTGTCTTTGGAGCCACCAGAGCAGACTCATGCGGCTTACACGGGTGGTTTCTTGGCGTTACCGCCTCAGCCTCCACCACCGAGCCCTAATTTGCCCACCTTCACACACATCCACCTTGCTTTCGAGGGTCTTCCGGTGTCTTCGCCTGATATCTATGCTTTGGCTACGCTCCAGTTCCTCCTTGGTGGTGGTGGATCGTTCTCCGCTGGTGGCCCCGGAAAGGGCATGTACTCTAGACTTTACACCCACGTTCTGAACCAACACGCCTGGGTTGAGAGCTGCATTGCCTTCAACCATACTTACACTGACTCTGGTCTCTTTGGTATTTCTGCTTCTTGTATCCCTGGCCGGACAATCCCAATGCTCCAGGTAATGTGCCGGGAGTTGCACAGCTTAACTAAGTCTTCTGGCTATGGTGCTCTTCTCCCCGCGGAGGTCAACCGTGCCAAGAACCAGCTTCGCTCGTCTCTCCTCATGAACCTCGAAAGCCGCATGGTAGAACTCGAAGATCTGGGTAGACAGGTACAGATTCACGGCCGGAAAATCCCTGTACATGAAATGTGCGAGGCGATTGACCGGTTGACAGTTAGCGACTTGAGAAGAGTTGCGAATATGGTGGTTGGCGGGACTGTCAGTAACATCGGTAGCGGGTCTGGTGCCCCTACGGTGGTTGTGCAGGAGGCGGGTAACTTCAGATTCGGAGGCAGCAAGGAGCCAAGCTGGGAAGAGATTCAGGATGTTATTGCAAGCTGGGGATTGGGAAAGCAGTAAGGGGGCATATGATATGTGATGTTTATGGCTTGCCATAGTGTATAATATTTCTGGAGTTGGTAGGATTCGGTTTACCGTATGTATGGTATGTATATTATTGTTCTTTTTTCACTTCATTTTTCTTGCCACGTGGTTGATCGTAAAACTTCATTAACGTGAGACAACATTGTGTCTATGTTTAATTGAGTTATTACCATGAACAATTGGGAAATACAACACAGACACGATGCCTACATCGTTACACCGGGCCACCAACAGACCACAGCGGAGGGTTAGGGTCTACGGTAAAATACCGGCGCAGGCGGAGGATGCTTCCTTTCTTATCTTATCAGTAAATCCCGCAAAAAAAAAGTTTTGGAAAGGCGCTTTACTAGCATTGGAAATACTGAAGAATATCGACACTTTTCTTGGTTTATTTCTTCAGAATAAAAGTTTTTTTTGGTTATTTTGGGATTTTTCGTTCTTTTATTGGGTGGTTTATAGCAATTGGCTTCGAGACTTATCTACTACTGTCTCTATCTATGAATTCATAGACATTTTTACACATAACAAAGCCGCACTCCCCCATACAACCACTCCCACCCCACACAAAATGGCCGCCGTCAAGCGCAAACAAGCTCCCGGGAAGAACCCCCCCGCCAAAACGGCCCGCACAACCGAAGGCAAGCGCTCTACCAGCACAGTCTCCGCGACAGCCGCGGGTAAGAAGTCGGGAGCCTTCTCCAAAGATGAGGCCAGCAAGGTGGCCGCGGCGCCGGAAAAGAGTATGCTGACGGCGCTGCGGGAAGAGGAGCCTTTGTTCCCTCGTGGTGGCGCCAGTTTACTTACTCCTCTGGAACACAAGAGAATCGGCTTAGAGGCGAGAGCTGATGCTATTGCTGAGGATGAGTTGATGGAGGAGAAGGCTGAGAAGGTTTCTAAGGTCGTTGCGGGGAAGAAGGTTAAGGGGACTAAGCGGAAATCAGTGGATCCCGCGACGTTGAAGATTAAAGATGAGAATGCCGTTAAGGTTGAAGGTCTTAACTTCAAGGTAAGACTGAGACATTACTTCTCGATTCGGAACACGTACTAACCAGATTGGACATAACAGAAAGTCACAAAAGGCACCCTTATTCTCGGTCAAATCAGCGAAATAAAACCCCTCTCACTCACCCTCGACCTTCCCAACGGCCTCACCGGCTCCGTCGCCATCACCCATGTTTCCGACCTCCTCACTAACCGTCTCCGCGCCGCCAACGAGGAGTCCGACGAAGCCTCCGACTCCGAAGAGGCGGATGAGTCCGCTGGCGATGTCGACCTGGCAAAACTCTTCACTATTGGACAGTACGTTCGGGCGGCTGTCTTGTCAGTCAGTGATGGACAGGGCAAGACGAGAAGACATATCTCTCTTTCGTTGAGACCGGCGGATGCTAATTCCGGGGTTGACGAGGCGAGTGTGGTGGCGAATTCCATGATTATGGCGTCCATCGTCTCGGTGGAAGAGAAGGGTTGCGTTATGGACCTTGGTCTGGAGGAGTCTAATATGAGAGGTTTCTTGCCTCGGAAGGAGTTGGATAAGTCTATTCCTGAGGAGCGCTTGCAACCTGGTGCTGTTTTCTTCTGCCAAGTTTCTAGCCAGAACGGCAGTGTGGTGCAACTTACTACTCAAACTGCCAAGACTTCTTCAACCAAGGCGTTGTTGCACACTGCTACTACGATTACGAGTTTCATCCCGGGTACGATTGTTGATGTGCTTGTGGGTGGAACTACTTGGGGTGGTTTCTACGGAAAGATTATGGGTTCGTTGGATGCTACGGCGGATTTGATTCACTCTGGTATTGGTCCTCTTGGCTTTGATGCCGAGGAGAAGTACAAGATTGGTTCCAAAGTTCGTGCCCGTGTAATCTGCACCTTCAAGTCGCCCACCTCCGCCATCAAGGTCGGTGTCTCAGTTCTCCCCCACATTCTCTCCTTGGAATCCAAGAAGATTGGTGGCGCCCAGCCAACAAAGCAGATTCCTATCTCCTCCTTCATCGAGAAGGCTATAGTCAAGAGAGTCCAGGGTAACATGGGTTTGTTCCTGGATATTGGCCGTGCCGACTTCCGCGGCTTTGCGCATATTTCTGCGTTGGCTGAGGAGAAGATCGATTCTCTTTTGGAGAACAGTGGAAACTGGCAGTTGGATTCGGAGCACCGCGCTCGTGTTACCGGGTACAATGCTATGGACAGCATCTTCCAGGTTTCTCTGCAGCCATCTGTGCTTGAGAGACAGTTCCTTCGTGTAGAGGATGTTCCTGTTGGTGCTATTGTTAAGGGTGTCATTGAGAATGTGCCTATTGGTGCCAACGGTGTGATGGGTCTCAGTGTCAAGATTTCTCCTGGTATCTACGGTTTCATCAGCCCCCAGCACCTTGCGGATGCCGAGCTGCAGCACCCCGAGAAGATGTTCCGTGTGGGCCAGAAGATCAAGGCTCGTGTACTTGCTCTGAACTCTGTCTCGCACAAGCTTAAGCTCACCCTTAAGAAGACCATCATCAACAGCGATGCCCCCGTTGTCGCCAAGTTCGAAGATGCCGCTGTTGGTATGCGCATTCCCGGTATCATCACCAAGTTCCTCAAGAATGGCTGCGCCATCCGCTTCTTCGGCAGCCTGACTGGTTTCCTTCCCACGGCGCAAATGTCCGAGGCGTACATCAAGGACCCCTCGGAGCACTTCCGTCTGGGCCAGGTCATTAGTGTACACATCATTGACCTCCTCCCCGAGAAGCGCCGCGTAGTGATTTCTTGCAGAGATCCTGCCGTTTTCACTTCTGAGAAGCGTCAGGCTTTCGTCGATGCTAANATTCCCGGTATCATCACCAAGTTCCTCAAGAATGGCTGCGCTATCCGCTTCTTCGGTAGCTTGACTGGTTTCCTTCCCACGGCGCAAATGTCCGAGGCGTACATCAAGGACCCCTCGGAGCACTTCCGTCTGGGTCAGGTCATTAGCGTACACATCATTGACCTTCTCCCCGAGAAGCGCCGCGTGGTGATTTCTTGTAGAGATCCTGCCGTTTTCACTTCTGAGAAGCGTCAGGCTTTCGTCGATGCTAAGCTGGGTTCCAAGGTTTCCGGTAAGGTTACCGAGAAGACTGAGGACACCGCTGTTCTTGAGCTGGCGGATTCCGGTCTCAAGGCTATTCTGCCGGTTACTCACATGGCTGATGATGTCTCCCGTGTTGCTTCCCAGCTGCGCAAGTTGACTGTCGGAACTGTCCTCTCTAACCTCGTCATTCTTGACAAGTTTGAGCGTCGCCAGGCCGTCACCGTGTCTCGCAAGGCTTCCCTCGTTGCTGCTGCCGAGGAGGGTTCCCTTGTTACTGCCACTTCTCAGTTGACTCCTGGNTCTTCCTTTGCCGGTTTCGTCAGCCAGATTACCCCCGGGGCTGTCTTTGTCCACTTCGCCTGCCAGGTTGCTGCCGTTCTCCCCCGGAGCCGCATGCCTGCGGACATCCGTGATGAGGTTGACTTTGGTATGGTCAAGGGCCAAGCTATCAAGGTTACTGTTGTCAACAACAACCCTGATGTCGGTTACCCCGTCGTGTATATTGCTGGCACTGTGGATCCTCTTGGGTCTACTGAGTCTCCTGTTCTTCCCGGTTTCGAGGGTGAGGTTGCCTATGGTACCCGTATGAACGCTGTTGTCACCGCCATCAAGCCTGCCCAGATCAACGTGACCATCGAGGGTGCCCCCACCATCCAGGGTCGCATCGATGCTACTCTCCTTTTCGACTCCATTGCCGATATCAAGGATGTCAAGAACCCCCTCTCCCATATCACCAAGGGTGACGTCATCCCCGTCCGTCTCGTTGGTGTCCACGATGCCCGTAACCACACCTTTGCCCCCATCACTCACCGCTACAAGACCCACCAGGTTCTTGAGTTGACTGCCCGTCCCGCCGATCTCAAGGCTGACAAACCTATGCCTCTTGCGTTCTCCGATGTCAAGAAGGGTGGCAAGTACCTCTCATTTGTCAACAACACGGACTCTCACCACGTCTGGACTTCCCTGGCTCCTGCTGTCCGTGGCCGTCTTGAGGCTACCGAGCTGAGCGATGATGTTGCTGCTTTGGCTGATATCCCCGGAAACTTCCCCGTCGGTATGGCTATGGAGGTTACCGTCACCAAGGTTGACAAGGAGCGCAAGCTTCTTACCCTGTCTGGTCGGTCTACTCCTAAGAGCACCGTCACTTTCGATGCTCTCCAGGCCGGTGCTGTTCTTCCTGCCCGTATCACCAAGCTTGATGCTCGTCAGTTGATCGTCCAGGTGTCCGACACTGTCTCCGGTCCCGTCCATCTGCCTGATTTGCACGATGACTTCTCCAAGGCTAGTACTAGCCAGTACAAGAAGCATGAGCTTGTTCGTGTTGCNGGGTGACGTCATCCCCGTCCGTCTCGTCGGTGTCCACGATGCCCGTAACCACACCTTCGCCCCCATCACTCACCGCTACAAGACCCACCAGGTTCTTGAGTTGACTGCCCGTCCTGCCGATCTCAAGGCGGACAAGCCTATGCCTCTTGCGTTCTCTGATGTCAAGAAGGGTGGCAAGTACCTCTCATTCGTCAACAACACGGACTCTCACCACGTCTGGACTTCCCTTGCTCCTGCTGTCCGTGGCCGTCTTGAGGCTACTGAGCTGAGCGATGATGTTGCTGCTTTGGCTGATATCCCCGGAAACTTCCCCGTCGGTATGGCTATGGAGGTTACCGTTACCAAGGTTGACAAGGAGCGCAAGCTTCTTACCCTGTCTGGCCGGTCTACTCCTAAGAGCACCGTCACTTTCGATGCTCTCCAGGCTGGCGCTGTTCTTCCTGCCCGTATCACCAAGCTTGATGCTCGCCAGTTGATTGTCCAAGTGTCTGACACTGTCTCTGGTCCCGTCCATCTGCCTGATTTGCACGATGACTTCTCCAAGGCTAGCACCAGCCAGTACAAGAAGCATGAGCTTGTTCGTGTTGCTGTTGTCTCTGTTGACAAGAAGGCTCAGCGTGTCCGTCTGTCGATGCGTAACTCTCGTGTTATTGGCTCGTCTGTTACTTCTGTGGTTGACCGGGAGATCTCCGGATTTGAGGAGGTCAAGGCTGGTGATATCGTCCGTGGTTTTGTCAAGTCTATCTCTGATGGTGGTCTTTTCGTTTCCCTTGGTGGTAATGTCACCGCTCGTGTCCAGATTTCCAACCTCAGTGACAAGTTCATCAAGGACTGGAAGGTCGCTTACTCTATGGACCAGCTGGTCAAGGGTCGTATCCTGTCCGTGAACAAGGAGACTCAGCGTCTTGAGATGTCTCTCAAGGAGTCAGTCATCAAGGGCAAGTTCACCCCTCTCCGTGACTGGGCCGACATCACCGCCAAGATGGTTGTTACCGGTGTCGTCCGTAAGGTCGAGGAGTACGGTGTCTTTATCGAGGTTGACAACTCTCTTCGCGTCCGTGGTCTTTGCCACCGTTCCGAGATGGCTGACTCGGCTGTTGAAGATGCTCGTACTCTTTACAACGAGGGTGACCGTGTCAAGGCTATTGTTCTCACTGTTGACCAGGAGAAGAAGCGTGTCAACTTTGGTCTTAAGCCTTCTTACCTTCCTGAGGAGGAGGAGAGCGAGGAGGAGGAGGAGGAGGACATTGACGTCCAGATGGGCGGTGTCTCTATTGATGAGGACGACGAAGATGTTGAGATGGGTGAGGATGACGAGGAGGAGTCTGAGGAAGAGTCTGAGGAGGAGGATTCTGGTGTCCCTGTCAAGACTGCCACTGGCAAGAAGTACGACTGGACTGCCGATCCCTTCGCTAATGACGATTCGGATTCCGAAGGCCCAATCGCCACCTCCAAGTCCAAGAAGGCCAAGACGCACGGCATCCAAGTCGACAAGACTGCCTCCGATGCGGCCGGTCCCAAGTCCACCGCCGACTACGAGAAGCTCCTTCTCGAGAACCCCGATTCGTCTGATCTCTGGCTCGAGTACATGGCTCTTCCTCTCCAACTTGGTGACGTCACCAAGGCCCGTGAGATCGCTGAGCGTGCTCTTAAGACCATTTCTATGGGCGAGGAGACTGCCAAGTTGAACGTGTGGTTGGGTTACATTAACCTGGAGTCTGAGTTTGGTACTGCCGATAAGCTGGATGAGGTCTTTAACAGAGCCTGCCGGTACAACGATGAGCAGGAGGTTTATGCCCGTGTTGCCTCGGTTTACATCCAAACCGGCAAGTTCGATAAGGCTGAAGCTCTCTTTGAGAAGCTTGTCAAGAAGTTCGGTTCCTCTAGTGCCGAGGCGTGGACTAACTACGCTCACTTCCTCCACGCTGTCGCCGGTGACCCAACCCGTGCTCGCGCTCTTCTCCCCCGTGCTCTACAGTCCCTTAAGGACCCGCGTGCCGCCCTGCCATTGACTGTCAAGTTCGCCTCTCTCGAGTTCCGTTCCCCCAACGGTTCTGCCGAGCGTGGTAGAACCTTCTTCGCTGGTATTCTCGAGGCTAACCCCAAGAAGGGTGACCTGTGGTCTCAACTTTTGGACCTGGAACTTGCTGCGGCCAAGGTTGCTGAGAAGGAGGGCAAGGAGGTTGATGAGAAGGCTATTCGCGATCTCTTTAGCAGACGGACTCGAGTCAAGGGTCTCAAGATGGGCCAGGCGAGAAAGTGGTTTGAGAGATGGGCTGAGTGGGAGGGTTCCAGAGATGGTGATAATGGAAAGGGTAGAGAGAGCGTCATGGCTAAGGCTCAAGCGTGGGTTCTGANAAGGACCCGCGTGCCGCCCTGCCATTGACTGTCAAGTTCGCCTCTCTCGAGTTCCGTTCCCCCAACGGTTCTGCCGAGCGTGGTAGAACTTTCTTCGCTGGTATTCTCGAGGCTAACCCCAAGAAGGGTGACCTGTGGTCTCAACTTTTGGACCTGGAACTCGCTGCGGCCAAGGTTGCTGAGAAGGAGGGCAAGGAGGTTGATGAGAAGGCTATTCGCGATCTCTTCAGCAGACGGACTCGAGTCAAGGGTCTCAAGATGGGCCAGGCGAGAAAGTGGTTTGAGAGATGGGCTGAGTGGGAGGGTTCTAGAGATGGTGATAATGGAAAGGGTAGAGAGAGCGTCATGGCTAAGGCTCAAGCGTGGGTTCTGAAGGAGAAGAACCGGAAGGAGAAGGAGGCTGCTGAAGCTGAAGAAGATGATGAGTAAAGAAAAGATATAAGCGTGTTGTTTGGAAACTGGGTAATGAATGGATTTAGGGTATGGAAGGCTGGCGTTATTTGATTTTAATCTATTGCTATGTATTTTATTGTAAAGATTTGTCCCTACTTGTGTATGTATATCCCAAAGGATTTTTTTCGACGGCGATCGTTACTACAGCGGGTATGTATATACCTTTACAGGATTCGGATAGTGGAAANTAAAGAAAAGATATAAGCGTGTTGTTTGGAAACTGGGTAATGAATGGATTTAGGGTATGGAAGGCTGGCGTTATTTGATTTTAATCTATTGCTATGTATTTTATTGTAAAGATTTGTCCCTACTTGTCTCTGTATGTATGTACAAAAGGATTTTTTCGACGGCGATCGTTACTACAGCGGGCATGTATATACCTTTACAGGATTCGGATAGTGGAAATAGGGATTCAGGATTCTCCAAACAAAGTCGGTGGATGGATGACAAGACATGGATTTTGAGGCTTCAGCTACATACTTAACAAGCCAGGGCCTTGGAGAATTCATGGATTAATTTGCTGGTGTGGTGAGACGTGATAATTGGTGGCTTGGAAGAAATCCCCAAATATAAAGGGTGTTTGTACCTTTTATTCCTCTTCATCTTTTACGTTGTTTCCTATTCATCTTCATCGATTGATCATTCGTGGTCTCTTCACAATGGCACATCTCCAAGTTCCTACCCTGANCGGCGATCGTTACTACAGCGGGCATGTATATACCTTTACAGGATTCGGATAGTGGAAATAGGGATTCAGGATTCTCCAAACAAAGTCGGTGGATGGATGACAAGACATGGATTTTGAGGCTTCAGCTGCATACTTAACAAGCCAGGGCCTTGGAGAATTCATGGATTAATTTGTTGGTGTGGTGAGACGTGATAATTGGTGGCTTGGAAGAAATCCCCAGATATAAAGGGTGTTTGTACCTTTTATTCCTCTTCATCTTTCGTCTTGTTTCCTATTCATCTTCATCGATTGATCATTCGTGGTCCCTTCACAATGGCACATCTCCAAGTTCCTACCCTGACGACCCCGTCGTCGTCAAAAAATCAAAATACAACCACTACGCACGTCCCCATTGACGATGTCATTCGCCCGGATACTTCCCGCAAGTTAATCCTCTGTTTTGACGGAACAGGAAATAAATTCCACGGTGACGCAAGTGATAGTAACATTTTACATCTTTACCGAATGCTTGATCGGACAGCACCGGATCAATTCCATTATTACCAACGTATGTATATTCCTTGTTTTTATTGGTCTTCTTTGATTGGGCGGTAACTAACTTATCTGGGTAGCTGGTATCGGTACATATGTCAATACAGGTCAAATGGGTGGACGTTCAGCTAGTGGGAGTTTTCGAGCAGCTGTGAAAAAAGCAATTGACTCAGCTATTGGAAGTTCCTTTGCTGAACATGTATTAGGCGGGTACAGATTCCTTATGCGCCACTATCGACACGGTGACGGCATCTACCTATTTGGATTTTCTCGTGGCGCTTATATCGCACGGTTCTTAGCTGAAATGTTGGATATGGTTGGGTTACTAAGTCACGGGAATGAAGAGATGATTTCCTTTGCGTGGAAGACTTTTTCTAGGTGGCAGAGACGTGAGAAGGATAAAAGTGAGGAAGATGTTCGAAAGATGTTTGAGTTCATGAGGTCTTTTAGAGAGACTTTCTCGAGACCTGTTCGACGGATTAGGTTCCTAGGTCTTTTTGATACTGTCAACTCGGTTCGAAACTATGAAGGTGCGTGGATGGGCCGTAGTAGATTCCCCTATGCAGTCCGGAGTAAAGCAAAGGTAATCCGTCACGCAGTCGCCATTGACGAACGACGTGCCAAGTTTCGTCAGGACTTGATGTATCAAGAGAATGACGTGGATGAAGATGGTGTTGATGATACCTTTGAGAAGATGGAAGGACAACGGAATAAGAAGTTTGCTGCGTATAGATGTCCCGGACGGCCGATTTCAAGAGCCGGTAGTGTTGGGAGTGGTGTTAGTTTGAACCCGGGTGATGATGGATATGTCTCTGAAGCTGAAGATCCAAGACAAGATGTTCAGGAGGTTTGGTTTGCGGGAGGTCATGGTGATGTTGGTGGAGGTTGGGATCTGGAGGAACCGGGGAAGAAGAATCTCAGTCATGTGCCGTTGGTTTGGATGCTTAGAGAAGCTGTTAAAGCCGGATTGGTTTTTGATGTGCAGAGGGTTCTTGAAATGGGCTGTGGTGAAGCCTTGGGTATTACTGTTGAAAATACCGGCTGTGGCTGTTCAGGTGGTACCGGACCTGGGATTGTTTTAGCTGCTGAATCGAGTAGGATCCACGATTCGTTAGTCTTTGGAGGCGGCTTATCACATCTCTCTACTGCGGCCTGGAAACTTATGGAATATCTTCCTTTTCGCCGTATGGACTTACGGAGGGACGGGACATGGAGAGTCATTCGTTGGCCGCTACCTAGAGGAGAAACGCGGGATATCCCCGCAGGTNTCATGTGCCGTTGGTTTGGATGCTTAGAGAAGCTGTTAAAGCCGGATTGGTTTTTGATGTGCAGAGGGTTCTTGAAATGGGCTGTGGTGAAGCCTTGGGTATTACTGTTGAAAATACCGGCTGTGGCTGTTCAGGTGGTACCGGACCTGGGATTGTTTTAGCTGCTGAATCGAGTAGGATCCATGATTCGTTAGTCTTTGGAGGCGGCTTATCACATCTCTCTACTGCGGCCTGGAAACTCATGGAATATCTTCCTTTTCGCCGTATGGACTTACGGAGAGACGGGACATGGAGAGTCATTCGTTGGCCGCTACCTAGAGGAGAAACGCGGGATATCCCCGCAGGTGCGCGTATACACGGCTCGGTTATTAGGCGGATCCAAGGGGATGAGAATTACAGACCTGGTAATTTGATCATTGGAGGTGGCGGGGTCGGAATTCGAACGGCTGCAAAGGAGCAGAAGGGCGATTGGGTTTGGGTTAGCGGTGAAGGAATTGAGGAAGTTTGGGTTCGGAGAGAAGGACTTTAGGACTTTAATGTGGGGGATTTGAGAGTCACGATGGTATTTGGAATGACAAATCACGATAGAATTTAATGCGGGGATTCGGTCATACACAGTAAAGTACTCGGCCGTAAGCCGCAATTTGTGTATTTACCGTACAAGGTATAAATCTCGATGGATTGGATTAGATGGCGATAACCATCAGCCCAGTCAGGCGTAGGGTAGTAATAGAGTTAGCCGCGAACTGTGTAACCGGGATCCCTAAACAAAGAAATCAGGCACAAGGCTAGCGAGTCAAAGGAATACAATCACGTCACATTGAACAAAGGGATCAAAGAATGTTATAGAATGAATGAATCAATCAATAAGAGAAGTAAAAGCAAAAAAAGGAAGGAATAGAAAAAAGTAACTATCAAAAAAGACCGAAAGAACCAACGACCCAACAAGCCAAAAAAGCAAACAAAAAACCAACAAGGAAAGAACAGATAAGCGGCCATCGCAGCTGCGTTTTACGTCACCGCAGCTGGATTATACATCACTGGGGCTGCAGTCGTGAGGGAAGAAGGAAGGAAGGAAGCGGGGTTGATGTGACGAGGTCTTACGGGCTTATAGAGACGACGGAGACTTTTGAGAAGGAGTAGTAAGACGTTTCCAGAGAGATGATAGACGACGTGGGACAAGTGATGAAGTTGAGGAGGAAGTAGAAGAAGAAGGAGGGCCGGAAGAAGAAGGTTTCTCGGTGAGTGAGAAGATTGAGAAGATACTTTGACGTTTGTTTGGGGGGTCAGAGGAGGAAGTGGACTGGAGAGGCTTGTTGTTTGCGGGGATTCTCATTTCGCCGGCGAGACGACGAAGGTGGAATGCTTGTTGGAGCATGGGCTTCATACATCTTCCGGCAATGGGGATTTCAAAGCCATCGTCCATGACTTCCTTGAGCATTTCGGCCTCGGTTACCCAGCGGTAGTTTTGGTGTTCGTTGGGGTCAAGAGTTACCTCGGTGTCGGGAAGGACATCTTTGAATTGGAAGGATAAGGCGCCGAGAATCTTGGTTTTGGATCGGTTGGTGAAGAGGGAGGCAACGTCCATGAGAGGCCAGGAGAGTTCTTCATCGGTGGTGAAGGCTTTACTGGCAAGTTCCGGTTGGGCGGTCAATAGACCATCTGCATGGACAGGAATCACACGTACTATCTCGGTACCAATCAAGCCAGCCTCTTCCCAAAGTTCTCTGGCGGCAGTGTAAATCACCGATGGATCCGAGGCATCAACACCACCACCAGGAGCTTCCCATGAACCTGGTTGGGAATCATGAGAGGCTCGCTGGATGAGAAGAATGCGATCGTTGGTGTCGAATACCACGGCGGCAGAGGCAAGTGCTACGACTTTGGGAGTGGTTTGTAACAGTGTAGATGCAGGATGAGCTAGGAAAGAAAGTTCTTGGGGGTAGTTGACGGGGACGTCGGGACGGGGAGGTAGATGGGCCATTTTGAAGAATTCTGGTGAAAGAAATGAAGTAGAGAAGATGATTGTGGGGATGTTATGGTATCGTAGTACATGAGAAGAGAGGACGGACAGTCCGGTTTATATACCCGCTGTCATGCAATGCACTGGATAATGGGCTCGGACACATGCATCCACTTGATTCCTTTTACTTGCCTGTCTGGATGGATGGATGGATGAATGGATGGATGGACCGGGACGAGCACTTGACTTACAGGAGTTACGTTTAGCACGGCCCCCTTCAGTGGTTATCGTCAAAGGTACATACAATGTTCATAGAAGGGTAGTATCTCTCCGAGGCTTCTGAATGAGCAATGTTGGTGGCGTCCAAAGTAATCACTGTGATGAGGAGAAGGAAGGAAGGAATGAATGATATGATATTCTTATGAATACGCGTTGGCTAACAAAGTAATGGTGTGATGATTAGTGCTTACATGGAACGAAACTACCAACAAAGAAAGCCAACCTCTTTGAGGATATCTAAATAGATGGACAGACAGACATTCATGGATGTACCGACGATACCCAAGATCGGCAAGATTTCAGACCCATGTTGATTCTTCACATACATACATACAAGACACAGACCCCCAACTACCGAGTCAACCCACAAGCAGATAAATAAATCGCTCTTCAAAGAGAACCCACGGTCCAAGTAAACCAAACTAAACCACCATCAAACGGACCCAATACCCGGGTGCGTGAACAAACAAGACCGTCCATCATATCCCCTATCCATAAAATGATGTCTACCATACATACATGAGTCCCCCGTCTCTGTATATGCACAAACCCGACCCATCCCTCCGGTACCAAAAGTAATTTTACCAG
>JSUI01005960.1:0-13860 GCA_000833645.1 Huntiella omanensis | reverse complement strand
CAGTGGTGGCAGTGGTGGCAGCACCAGCAACGGCGGTGGTGGCGGTAGCGGTGGTGGCGGAGGGGGAGGCGGACCAGGCGGCTCCGCACATGTTGGTGAGGTAGGTGTTTAGCTCGGTGACTTGGTCGGCGGTGCAGGATTTACTGGTGCAGTCGGTGGAGCCGGCGGTGAAAGAGGTGGAGGAGCAGAGACAGGTGGTGTCGGAGGCGGAGGTGCAGCCGAGGGCGGTGGCTTGGTTGAGCATGTTGGCGACACAGGTTTGCTGTGGTTTGTTAGGGAATTGTAGTTGATAGTGAGCTGGTCATGACTACTTACAGGGCAGGAAGAGAGGTCGCTGAGTTGGACGGCGCGGACACCGAGAGATAGAGTGGTCATGATGACCGGGAAAATGGCGGAAGCTCGCATCTTGGCAGTTGATGGGGTGGGAGTTGAAGAGTTGAATGGATTGGATTCCGAAGGGCTATAGGTGTGTTTTTATTGCCGTTCGCTATGTATCACGTTCAACACGGATGATAGGTTCAACAAGAGTTCTCTATAATTCTGAAAAAGACGCACAGAAAATATCCTAGCTACGTCTTTTCCAATCTACACGAATTGAGAATTACGTGCCTTCCGAAATCGAATTGTGGGTTGAAATCAAGGAAATCGGGAATGTGGGTCGTTTTGATTGTAAATATTTACAACGTTTTGGTAGTTGCTATAGACGTTGATGACGAGTGGAGTCTTTGTTGGTGAATTTCCTAACGTGGATATCTCAAAAGAATGTGTGCGTATTTTGGAAATGTTGTGTAAATGAGTGTGGATGCAACGAGTGCAAAATGGTGAAAATGTGGATTGAAAATGTTAAAAAGGATAGATTAAATGAGTGACTAGAAAAGAAAGTATTCAAAAAGGGGCGGAAGAGAAGGAAAGAGCACGCGATGGTCCGTCTGTTGATAGACTATACGAAATCTCTTCTTGGGAAAGGGGATAGAGAGAAGGAGAAGGTTAAGACGGGAAGGGTCTTGGGGGTACGGGGAAAGAGAGATTGATGATGGGAAGAAGAGAGAAAAAAAGGAACTAGAGAAGTAGGAACAAAGGCCAAACGAGACAGGACAAGACAGGCCCACGGGAATCCGGGGGTTGGTGGGAACACGGCTCCTTCTATACTTTGCCCTGGACGCCACTACGAGGACCCATGGCCATCCATCCATACGCAAGCTGGCATGGCAGAGGAATGAGAAGAGAGAAAAGGATGGAGAGACATGGGTGATTCTGGGAGGTCGAAAAGCTTGGATTGTCTGACGACGACAAAGACGCTTTAGTGCTGGATACTATGGAAGAAGAATAGAAAGATGGATACAATGGTAGGGGTGTTCGGAAACACAGGCCGGGGGGAAAGGACACAAGCGAGTTGAGTGACAGGGTGAGGGTGTTGTAATTTACGGCGGTGATGATATTGGCATGAACTTGGGAGACTGGGGTTCATGGGCACAGGGAAGTTAGCATGACAGAGGACAGAGGAAAAAAAGAAACGATCATGTTGTTGTTGTTGACGATGATAAAGATGATGCATGACGGTTCCTTCGTTGGTGAACTGTTGGATATATTGACTGTTGGACATATGCAGGTCCCGTCAAGTTACCATTGGTTCATTGATATCAAAGTCTCCACATGGGCGAACCGCCACTATGCATATATGCACGCAGAACCGACACTTTGACCTACAGATGAAAAGCCCCATCTAGCAGATCTCTCTTTAACACCTATTAGGCAAGTCCAAGGTGATTTACATGCGTCTCAATCCAACAACACCGCCACATAAGATTCTTCAGTCATTCTATTCTTCTGTGATTCCTACCATCGCAAGTTCGCCACGTTTAGCACTACCACCATCATCTCAAAGTGACCTCGCATAACGTGGATTCTCACTTACCACGATCCTGCTAAACCCATTACCCGTTCAATTCCCCTTCGCTTCTCAATAACACCGCCAAAGACACATGTAAAACCATACTTTTGCACCACGTATGTAGATCCCTTGTATGAATAGTATGTCTGTCTCTAGTTTATGCATACACCTTCCATTCTTTATCGTCCCTGTGCACACTTTATCCGCACTAGTCGCCAATTATAACACCTTATATCGAATCAATTATCTGGGCTAGCTCTTTGCGCCCTGACTACTAGTTTGGCAGATTCCATCGTCTTTGCGCATGGCGGTCGCCCGTCTAAAGACATTCAATTGGTGCTTTGCTGCGCAAATTCCCGGTTTCACATTCACAAGGCAATCCTTCTTGTTTCTAACAAAGCATACCCCGTGCTATATTACGCTTTTTTATTAGCTTCCAGGCGGCCTTAATAACCCTACGGACATTATCAAGCGAGGGTTGTTTAATCGTCGTATTTTGGAGGAAATCACCAGCGCGGCTTCGTTAGATTATGTCCATAATCACAGTTGTGTATTCATGTTACGCCAATTATTCACAAAGCATGGCAAATACTGAATTTGACTCAGGTACATTTCCCACGAGTCCCCGTCATTCACGGCAGGTGACACGGAAATCGTTACGTCCTATATATGAACCCTACTGTCAATCAGGGTTATCGCATGAGACCATTTAACAATATATGATTTGCAGGCTTAACGAGTTTAATTACACTTTCATTTTGTAGCTTCGGGTTTAGCGCCCAAGATGTTATGTTTTCCAGTAACCCCTTTCTAATACGATTTATATTGATTCCACGAGGCGATAATCTGAGGAGTTCATGGGCATGTTTGCGCGGGATTTGATGATGGGATTGTCTATACTCACATACACAATCATACACAAGCATATCTGACGCCGTACATAAAGTTTGGCCATTGCGATGCGATCCGAGGGTTCCAATCCTTCTTTCCTTTTTTCCACACCAATAAGGTATCGGATTGGTTTACCATTTCGCGAAAGGAACCGCTTGTTGAAAACCGGGCGCTACGATGTATTCCATCTCAAACACCGCCAAGCTCATGACATATCCCACACAAGATGGCCTCCGAAGCGAAGCCCTCCGAAAGTCCTCCGTGAAAATCAATCACACGCCAAGATTTTCATATCTTCTTCGGTGGCCTTTTCGTCATTGTCCAGTTAGAAAGGGTGCATAACATTGCGAGAGCGGAAAACCCGTTGGCCGGTGGACAGACTTTTGCGCCGTTGTTGATTTACATGTGGGGAACAGCCGAGAGAGGGGGGGGTGATCAGGTACATTGAGGGTCTGTGAGGTGTTATGCTGAAAATAGATGTGGTTGTTGGGTTACCAGTAAATAGTTTGCGGAAGATTTGGGGATAATGAAGCGATGGATTTGTTTAGTTTGAGGATAGAAATTGAGTCTGTCGCGGTAAGAAACTACATATGTGTGTATGTACATATGTATGTGCATTGCCTGAACCTCAACTACATCACCACACCACCAAGTATCCGTTTTCTAAACCAAGATCTGCCANTACCACCCACACCACTAACTCAATATGTATATCCGTAACTCTCCCGCAAAGGATGGTGGCCGTAGCGTCTACCGAACATCAGGAATACGTCCGCCCACCAAACATAGCCGAAGAACTCAAAGACCACATTTTGGCCGAGGGACGTCGCTTATCAACAGGTCTTTCGGTGAGAATATGCTTAATGGCGGAGCGGATAGTGGTGTGCTCGCGTCGTCCGGTGTGTGGCTTGGTGAAGATGTTTTTAGGATACCTGATAAGAAGGTGAATTCTAGGCGGACGGTCGGTGACGGACGGGTATTTGGGATAGTCGGTGAGTTCATGTGAGATAAGGGGGGCTATTCTAAGCATCAGATTGATGATTCGAGATGGTTAGACACCACCGGACGGTTGGTGTCGTATTCTGAAACGTGATTGTCATGATATGTCTGATGTTATGATATTCGGTTGACTGGATATTGNTTGACCGAAAGAACTATGTCGTTGAGACAAACTTCGGAATCGGAAAATAGGAAGTTAAATAGAAACATTTGAGACAACTTACTTTGTGAGACCTAACAATCACGCGGTACTTGTCCGCGAAGACCTATTAAACCACAGATGTGACAAAGTGTCTAGATTGATTAGTGTCTTCTAAGAGACTATCGTCGATAGTGTGACGACCATGTCAGGAGGCCAAGTCGGGAGGCCAAGTCGGGAGACCACTTGTCATACATATNGGGACGTCGCTTATCAACAGGTCTTTCGGTGAGAATATGCTTAATGGCGGAGCGGATAGTGGTGTGCTCGCGTCGTCCGGTGTGTGGCTTGGTGGAGATGTTTTTAGGATACCTGATAAGAAGGTGAATTCTGGGCGGACGGTCGGTGACGGACGGGTATTTGGGATAGTCGGTGAGTTCATGTGAGATAAGGGGGGCTATTCTAAGCATCAGATTGATGATTCGAGATGGTTAGACACCACCGGACGGTTGGTGTCGTATTCTGAAACGTGATTGTCATGATATGTCTGATGTTATGATATTCGGTTGACTGGATATTGAGCTAACCCTATCATTGCGTTGTGGTCGTAACCCTATCATTGACCGAAAGAACTATGTCGTCGAGACAAACTTCGGAACCGGAGAATAGGAAGTTAAATAGTAATATTTGAGACAACTTACTTTGTGAGACCTAACAATCACGCGGTACTTGTCCGCGAAGACCTATTAAACCACAGACGTGACAAAGTGTCTAGAATGATTAGTGTCTTCTAAGAGACTATCGTCGATAGTGCGACGACCATGTCAGGAGGCCAAGTTGGGAGGCCAAGTCGGGAGGCCACTTGTCATACATATTTTGAACATCAAATAGAACCACGTATATCAATCACCATCTACCTAACTGAGGTGCAGCCAATCCCATGATCCATATAGTCTCTGCTAGTTCCCAAATGTTCGAGGTAAACTTTAGCTTAAAAGCCTGTGTAACATGCCATTCACACGAACAATAGGTCTATAATGGTTCAAAACAAACAAATGCCTGATCATAAGCTCCTCTACCATCGCCCCCAAAAAAGAACCATGCATGGCCTAGAAGATTGAAAAACCGTGGCAACATCGCCACGACATCACCCCAACTCAACCACAACATGGTCCTATAATCGTCACCAGGTTACATCGGAAACACACCGCTACGGAACCGTAAATCACCACCCAAGAAATCTGCCATTTATTTCTGGCGATAACTACCAGATCATCAACATGTTTCACTAGACCTCGGCACCTACTAAAATCGTTCATCACCTCATCTTCGGTCCCGAACATCCCTTTTCCAAGTTCCCTACACTGAACCGGATCATCGATTCTATTCCGGATACACTGTTTGGGCACTGTACAAACGACGTTGCGTTGTCGGACAAACTGAGATTCTCGGGGGCATGGTGGTTACCAATAGATGACATCATTACTTTGTCAGCCTACCATTTGAACCCTTTAGACCCCGCCTCTCACAAAGGGAAATATGTATCTCGCGACTACCTTCCATATTCCTTTTTAGTGTATGTGCATACATATCGATACTACTATACATGATCCCAACGTCACCCCGCAGTCCATCCAATGAAATCACCGAATTTCTATAATCCTTCCTTTACAATCCACCCAAGAGTCCCCCACAGATTAACGTTAAAGGGGTCTAGGGAATCAAAGAGGCAGCCCATAGTATCCAGTCTTTACTGCAGGGTATGTTGTAGTTTAGTGTTTCAGATGTCTCTAGGATTTCAATGACGGTGCTGGAAATCCAGACTTGTCAAGTGATCGGCGCTGGACATATCCGGGGTTGCTAGGAGAGAAACAGGGAAGTATGAATTTGTTGGATTCGTTTTTGGCTGACTGTTGAGTGGAATTGCGGATGACGATCGAGGGGTTACTGGGCTATATGTAGTTATGCTATCTTGTCAAAGATCAGTCATGAAACAGGGAAAATGCACGGCATAAAGAATATAGACTTTTGATGTCGGACCTTGCTTCGACGATAACTGTTACATGCAAGACCTTGTGAAACTCGAACTTTCCTGCGTCAAAATCAGCAGCTAGTTTCCCGACATGCTCNTGTCCGCTCATGCATAACATGACAACCGTTACCCGTCATACACACTCAAATCCCACTAACATGGCTGAACCTGGTCTAGAACGTTCTTCTCTCTCTTTCCTCTTTTCCAAGTTAGTGACGTATTAAGGTGACAAAGATTTGTCGGGCGGCTTCATCGGCTTGCATATTGTGTGCAGATGAGGCTTATGTATGTGTGAATTTGTCGAGGGGAATTGTCAAATTCAATCGGTACATGTGTTATATGGTGGTATGGCATTTGTCGGTGTACACACACAGAAAATGGGTAGACATTGGTGTTGCTTCAAGACGAGGTGAGGCTCATGTGCTGTATTCTCTAACACGGGGTTTACTAGGGCGACTGGGTAAAGAGGAACATGCCTATAATCATGCAAGCAACATGCATCTCAGAGACCAGGGCTGACAGGAGATGCAGTGTCTCGTGACCTCATAACGTCGGTGACCCCACCAAATATTCCGTCGCATCTAATGTCATCATTATGGGTCATCGCAACATAAAAACCACCTCAACAATTTGGCAGTAGGGAGTAATGTAACGGGAGGAGGGATGTAAGAAACCGATAGAAAAGCCACAATAAAGTACATATATACATGTGTATGTGAATATCTATACCTATAGGTACATACATATATGTATATGCACCTTGGTCCCACTGTTACTAATGTAGCCGAGCATCAATCTCCCGGCCGAGACTTCGGAAAACCCTCGAGTATCTCAGAATCACTATAGAAAAATGGAAAGGAGCAATACAGCATTGGGAGCCGCAAATCCAAGTTAACCTCTAAACTTGGACTATCAAATCAGTCGGGCGGTCTTCATCAGACTTGTGTTACCTCAACGTTTGTTTTACAAGGAAATCATCCAAGAAACAAGAACCAAAATCGGCCAGACATTGTCTAACCACAAGGCAACTACCGATCTGGCACGGTCGCGACTCGGGCAGGTTAAGTAAAGTCTGTGGTGAGAATAGTGGGTCATAAGTATAATGACATTGATATTTTTGGCGTTAAAAGTTGTGTTTTGTAGACAGGACCGGGGATCTTTGGGTGCGGAAGTGTAGTGGAAATGTCTTGGTCTGAAGCAAGAAGGTGCAGGCATAGTTTGGGAAAGGGTAGAATAAGGGCATGACGAATTCGTCGTATAAAAAGTGTAAACAACTATGAACATACGTCACAAATCAGACTTGTTCGTACACATGGGCTAAAAACAGCATGTAGGAACGAAGCTTGGCTTTTAGTGGCTTCTTACTTGGGAAGGCCAACTTGCACATCAAGGGGTCCTGCAATTTGCACCGCATCTTGGTTATAGCTTCCTTCCCTGGCTGGTTCGGCCGGTCCCAGACGTAAGACGGCTTCAGCCCCGGCCGGAGAGGTATGGATCTCCCCTCGAATTGCCAATAGGTCCTTGGAGGCTGTGTCGGTGGGAAGCCGTTTCATCCGGTTATCTCAAGAGATTGGTGCCGGCTATGCCGTGGCTTTTTGCTAGTGGTGTTTTTGTTGTATGTATGTACATACTTCCATGTCGTCCGGCATAGGTCAACTGTATGATTTCCGTAGAAAAGACAGTACCGACTGCCATGCAAGATCGGCGTGTCTGTCGCATCTTTTCCTCCCTCCCTGGTCCTGGAGTAGGTTCCCGGCTGTTGGCCCAGCCCTTTCGTCGCCTGCATACTTTGGGTGACGGGGCCACCAGCGGTGCTGTGTACATGTGTACCCAACCCCGACTGTGACTGCTATTAACCTTCACATCACTACTAATATCTACTGCAACAACCCCGCATTATCGGCCGCGATCTCTTCGTCAGTGTTTAACTTGGTTCTCGTTATTTTCCGAACCTCTGTGCTGCCATTCCTCTTCAACCACCTTCCACAACGTGTGCTCTCCACCAAAATACCAGGTAATTGCCTACCCACCCCCCAGTCTTGGGCCCCATTTCTGCCCACTAGCCGGGAACGGCAATAACCCCATTCATTTTACATGTTCTTGTCACATTGAAGGTTTATTAGTTTTTCCAGTGTCGTGCCGGACGCTCTTTCCGACTGTTGATAGACACAGCCAAACTTTTTGTGATTTTTTTTTCTTCTTCTTGTTCTTTACTTCCTTGGCCTTCAGTGTGAATTTCCTTGTTCAGCCTCGCCTCTAGGTTTCATCTCCTGTTAATCCTTTGGCTATTCTAGCTCACACCAAATTCCATCGCCACCTCGAGCCTCACGCGTTTTTTTTTCTTCTTTTTTTTTTGTCTTTGATGCATACACGAAGGTTTTGACAAACTACAACTGACCACAAAAAAAGAAACCGGCGAATTAGCGACTTTTCCTAGTTGGTTCCAGCCAGCTGTAATTGATTGTCTTGTAAGTCGTCCAAACAGCTGCCATTTATTTTCCCTTTTTCTTCAACCTTGCCTGCCCCGGTCGACAATTTGCAACCTGAAAACGAACCACAGTGCCGCCCATTGGCCTAGAACTTTGCGCGCAAGTTCAAAAGTGTCGTCCAGTGCCACTCTTTTTTTTTAGCCGTGGTATTTTTTTTTGCCAATTTTCGTCGGCTGTTTGTTTGGGCCTTGAGAAGTTATCTTTGTGAAGCCGTCATCTCTATGTCAAAAGCGATCTTGAAATTAACAACCGAGACAAGATAAAATCACGAAAAAGCTCTCTCACGCTTCCGCCGCCAACCCGCACAACTGACTGCCCAACCTAAAAAACTTGTCGCACTGGAGTCCAAACCTAGTTCACCCAACAACCAGCATACGAGCGCATGTATCGCTTTGTCGGACGCAATTGATTGCCTGGGTTATATTGAATTTACCGACACTACCGACACCAATTGGCAAGCTTTTGCGCTGCCCGAACCGCATACTCATCGACTGAGTCTCGGACTTGCCGCCATCGACGAATTCCCGTTTTCTTGACAATTCCGCCTACCCCCGTCCGTCGCCCCTCGTGCCCCTCCAGACAAACATAATTGCTGAGTAGCGTTCTCTCTGTGCTCTTTCGCATTCGACAATCCATCCGGACTCTTGATTGCGTATACGCTACCGCAGCCTTCCGCCTTTATATACGACAAATTCCTGCCCAACCTTCGCCAGGCCTCGCCCACATACTCGCCCGTCATGGCCAACTGTATTGGTCAGGACAACTGGGTCGCCTACCTGCAAGAATGCGCCCGCAATGCCCGCACACTCGACCTGTGTACCGCCGCCATCGAGAATTTTAGCCGTGGCATGGAGGCTGAACCAGGTAGTTTGGATCTATGGTCGCTGTACTGCGAATTTTTCCACGAACTGTACGAGAATGCCTGTACCCCAAATACCCCCGGATCTCGCATGGCGTGGTGGTCACAAGAGGATGTCGAGCTTGCCCGCAGTATTTTCACACTGGACAGCACGCTTTCTCTTTGGCAACGGGGTTATGAGGCGGTTCAATACCGCGTTAACGACAGCCATTTGCTTTGGAACCGCTGGGTGGAGTTGGAGATGCAGCAGTTGTTGAGAACCCGTACTATTGAGGGTGTTCGCCGTATCACACATTTGTATAGGGACAGACTGCGCGTACCTCACCTCACATGGGACCAGACGTCGAGCGCCTTTGCCTCATTCTTGTCCCAGTTTAGCCCAGAGGTATGGGAGGTGACCATGCAACAGGTTACGGAGGATGCCCAGCCAGGAAAGCTTATCATGACGGATCGCCGCGCGGACTTCGAATACAAAATTATCAAGGCCCAGCGCGACAAGCGTCAAGATATCGAGCGTACCATCTTGCTCGAGTATATTGACTGGGAGATCAGCAACATGGGTTATCATTACCGCAAGCGGTCGCCACACATGGATCTCGTATACAAGGTCGGCATTGGTCTGTTTATGCGTGTATTGACTGGCATCTTTTATCGTGATGCCGGTGTTTGGGAGGATTATGTCGCCCACTTGGGAGTCTATGAGGGTGACAAGCCAAATCATTTGAGAGATGTCGCATATGTACTACAGCGTGCGACCGATCATTGCCCATGGTCTGGTGAACTTTGGTCGCGCCGTCTTTTGGCTTGCGAGAATCTTGGCTCTCCTTACAGTGGTGTTGAGGGCATCAAGCTGGCAGCTACTTCGACGCCTCAATTGCTTGAGGGTGGTCTTGAAAGTCTTTTGGCTATCTACATTGCCTGGTGTGGATACCTCAAACGTCACGCTGCCCTAGTTGGCGGCGACGCATTGATTGTAGCTGATCGTGAGTTCCATGCGGCGCTCAAGGATATTCAAATCCGCGGACAGCAGCTATACCAGAAGGAGTACACTGGCGACCCACAGTTTCGGGTTGAGCGCATTTATATCCAGTATCTCACTGAGGTGAGACGGGATTTGGACGGTGCGCGAGCTTTCTGGGAGTCAATGTTGAAGCCTTCCCTCCCCTATCACAACTCCTTTGCCTTTTGGCAGCAGTTTTACCAATGGGAGTTGATGGTTCACGGGTTTGTAGTCAATAGCCCTCCACCATCACTGGGTAATGGCCCTATCCAGCCTCTGGGGCTTCGCTTACCTATCCGGGCCACTGATGTGCTTAAGAGAGCAGTCAATCAGCCAAACCTGGACTACCACGCTGAGATGATGCAGCTCTATGTACAACATTGCCACCAATACCAGGACGTCCTTCTCATTCGCCATTGCCAGGATCTCGCTCGTCGTATTGGNTTGGACGGTGCGCGAGCTTTCTGGGAGTCAATGTTGAAGCCTTCCCTCCCCTATCACAACTCCTTTGCCTTTTGGCAGCAGTTTTACCAATGGGAGTTGATGGTTCACGGGTTTGTAGTCAATAGCCCTCCACCATCACTGGGTAATGGCCCTATCCAGCCTCTGGGGCTTCGCTTACCTATCCGGGCCACTGATGTGCTTAAGAGAGCAGTCAATCAGCCAAACCTGGACTACCACGCTGAGATGATGCAGCTCTATGTGCAACATTGCCACCAATACCAGGATGTTCTGCTCATTCGCCATTGCCAGGATCTCGCTCGTCGTATTGGCAAGGCGGTAGCTAAGAAGGTCGAAAAGCAAGCTCAAGCTGCCGCCGAGCAACAAGCTGCTTACGTTGCACAGCAAGTACAGGCCCAGATCCGTGCGCACACTGACAACCAACTGAACACTCGTGCTGCCGAGTCAGAAGAAGTTTCTCCAAGCATCAAGCGTAAGCGGGACACTGGTGACGCAGTACAAACCAGTGAGTTGCCTAAGCGCGCTCGTCACGAAGGTGACGCGAGTGCCATGTCGGAGCCCTCACCAGTGGCCTCAAGTGCACCTACGACGGATGATAAGCCANCTATCCGGGCCACTGATGTGCTTAAGAGAGCAGTCAATCAGCCAAACCTGGACTACCACGCTGAGATGATGCAGCTCTATGTACAACATTGCCACCAATACCAGGACGTCCTTCTCATTCGCCATTGCCAGGATCTCGCTCGTCGTATTGGTAAGGCGGTAGCTAAGAAGGTTGAAAAGCAAGCTCAAGCTGCCGCCGAGCAACAAGCTGCTTACGTTGCACAGCAAGTACAGGCCCAGATCCGTGCACACACTGACAACCAACTGAACACTCGTGCTGCCGAGTCAGAAGAAGTTTCTCCAAGTATCAAGCGTAAGCGGGACACTGGTGACGCAGTACAAACCAGTGAGTTGCCTAAGCGTGCTCGTCACGAAGGTGACGCGAGTGCCATGTCGGAGCCCTCACCAGTGGCCTCAAGTGCACCTACGACGGATGATAAGCCAAAGAGAGACCGCGAGCACACGACCGCGTTGGTTAGTGGTTTACCAAAAGATGTCAGCGCGGGCCTCCTACGTCGGACGTTCCAGGAGTTTGGTCAGATTGTTGATGTTCACATTGCCAAGGAAGTTTCTGGGGATGATACGGTGGCTATGGTGGAGTTTGAGAATGCTGATGATGCTGCCACTTTCATCCAGTTGCGTAACAACAAGTACTTTGGCGAGAATCAGATGAATGTGACTTCTGGTTTCCATTTAACGGTGTTCATGACCAACTTCCCACCAACCGCTGACAATGCATTCATCCATAACCTCTTCAAGAACTGTGGTGAGATTATTGACATTCGGTGGCCAAGTCTCAAGTTCAATGTTACCCGCCGTTTCTGCTATGTCACATTCCGCGACCTTGAAAGCTCAACTAAGGCTGTAGCCCTGGATAAGTCCAAGTCCGGCACATACCGCATCGATATTGCCTTCTCAGATCCCGCCAACAAGCGCAGACGACAGGGCGCGACCGCCGAGGGCCGCGAGGTGTTTATCAACAACGTCGATTCTTCTGCTACGGAGGAGGAAATCCGGAAGGTCTTTGAAAAGTACGGTGCTATTGACACTGTCCGGTTGTTAAAGGGGCCTTCGGGACGGCCATTTGGGACATCGTTTGTGGTGTTTGAAAAGAAGGAAGATGCTGAGAAGGCCGTGGCTGAACTTAACAACATTAAGTTCAAGTCTCGTATCATGCACGTCGAAATTTCACAACCGCGAAACTTCAAGACGAGCGCTAAGAGTAACGGGGAGAATGGCACACTCGATGCCTCTGGTGATGCCATAATGGGTGACTCAGAAAAGTCAGTGTCAGGAGAGGTGGAGGCTCGCAGTATGGCGTTGATGAACCTGCCAGATACTGTCAATGATGCTCGTGTAAAGGCTCTTGTGGCGCCTTTCGGTACAGTGACGCGGTTAGTGTTGTTACCAGCACAGGGCTCAGCAAAGGTGGAGTTCAGTGAGGCTTCTGCGGCAGGTCGGGCCCAAATGGGGCTGAATGGACATGAGTTTGAGGGGAGGAAGCTGCGGACCGGGACATTGAGGGATCTTCGTGGAAATGGCCATAGCAATGGCAATAGCGGTCCCAAGAGTCAGCTTGCGGTGACGCCGGCTTCTACAAATATCCCAGCAACCAAACTGTTTGCTCCGGTACGTCGATTGCCAATCAAGTCAGGTAAGACGAAGCCAGCAGCGAAGAAGGCGGTACCAGANTCATCAGCGGGGGATGCACGTATGGAAAATGCGGAGTCTGGATCGTCTACGGGGAAGAGTAATGCCGATTTTAAGGCTATGTTTTTGGCTGGCAAGAAGTGAGTGAGTGGGTTTCATTAGACTTGGGGAGGGCGCACATTGTCATTTTAGTCTAATCATGTTTGTCATTGTTTTCCTGTCTCTTTTGGTTTTATTGTTTGATAGAAATGGAATGGCTTTTTATGGGTTGTTAATATTCACATGTTTTCACTTTCACTTCAGACCAACAAGTTATTTAATGCGCGCGTTATTTCATTGAATGTTACAAAAAATATGACTATGGAAATGGAAAGGACAATTAAGAATAGTTACCATCAAATCAACCAATGATGGACCAACATAAGAAACTACTGCAAATCGGATCATGACTCCCGACAGAGTACTTTCTTATAGTTGGCTTTACCAACCACATCCCGTGTAACGAGAGACTAAACCTCCTTGGACAGCAGCAAAGGATAAGTTCCAGTCTCTCGCACCAATGCAAATGCAAATGCAAAAGCCAAACAAGCCGAAAGAATGGGGAATCTCTTAGACGTATGAGATGGTAACCTCATCACCGGTGATAGACACCGAGGTCAAGACAGTGTTAGACTGCTTGATATCAATGACAGTAGCGCCAGCGGGGGTGACAGTGCCAGAGGAGGAAACAGCAGTGGCGTCGGTGAAGGTGACGGTGTCAAAGTCGGCAAACTTGACGAGCGAACCACCGGATTCAAAGTCCTCAACAATCCACTCGGCGTAGATCTCGCTGAGAGCAACAGACT
>JSUI01005959.1:0-13757 GCA_000833645.1 Huntiella omanensis | reverse complement strand
CAATTACTAGTGAACTGGGTCCTAAAGGTATTCGCAAGTTCTCCGTTTATCGGTAAACTATGGATATCAAGCGGGCTGCCTNCGCCCCCGGAACCCCCGCGCCCCCCGGTGGAACTTCCATGCTCGCCCAGGCAACGCTAGCCGCCGGCGGCCACGGTCACCACCAAGGCCATGGGAACCATCACCATGGTCAGACGCCTACGAGTATTAAGATGGCGGCTATGCCGGGGTATCTTCAGGAGTGGAGTAAACATGGCTTTGAAGAGAGTGTCTTCCTTGGCGCACAGGTTGCCGCGCGCATGGCGTTTTGCTTGCATAATGTTGACGTTGCTAGTTTGGAGACGTTGAGAGGGATGAGTTTGAGTCGTGTGGACTATAAGTGAGTTTTTTTTTTCTTTTCTTTTATTCTGTGGTGAGCAGATTACTAACGTTTTTTTCTTACAATTACTAGTGAACTGGGTCCTAAAGGTATTCGCNTTGGCGCACAGGTTGCCGCGCGCATGGCGTTTTGCTTGCATAATGTTGACGTTGCTAGTTTGGAGACGTTGAGAGGGATGAGTTTGAGTCGTGTGGACTATAAGTGAGTTTTTTTTTTCTTTTCTTTCTTTTCTGTGGTGAGCAGGTTACTAACATCTTTTCCTTCAATTACTAGTGAACTGGGTCCTAAAGGTATTCGCAAGTTCTCCGTTTATCGGTAAACTATGGATATCAAGCGGGCTGCCTTTTTTTTTACATGTACTTTGTTTCAATGGATGAAGGAGTTTGTGTCTTGTCTTGGTCAATCTGGTTGGCTTTTTTCGATATCGGTTATGCTTGTTTGAATTTAATTTAAATTATTTCTTCACTTTACGTCTTCAAAGTGTCAGATTATCGAGCTGGTCGGTCGTGTAACTATATGGGATCCATCTGATAAGATAAACCACGCTAGGATCTGTAACCAGTCAACGATCGTGAGTCGCATGTAGACTAGCTAAGCTAGCTGGGTTTCCCCTGATTAAGGATTACAGCCCCAACCAATTAGTTGACAATCAAAAGCCGCATTTTCTCCCAACGAAGCGCCACCACCATATTCAAAGACATTTTCAGGAACAGTGTACACAAGACATTATTTGATAAGATGACTCAAATTAAGAGCCAGATGTATTCATAAAACAATAACCAAAATGAATAACCAAACACAACCGATATTTTACCCAATGAACTAGAAAATGAATAAGAAGAAAAAGAGAAACAGGAATTCCCATCCACAACACACTCTGATGGTTCTGTGAGGTCATCCCCCCGAAGCAGCGATACTTCGTATAAACAAAATCAAGAAGTCGCAATTACTGTGCCATATACAAGACGAGCTTACGCAGCGTCGGCACTAGCAACGGGGGCACTAACCCGGGTGACCTGGTCACCGGCACGGGTGATGCGGCGGCCAGCCGAGTCGTAGAGAGGGACACCGTCCTTCTCAGTCTTGGCCTGCTTCCAGATCTCAACCTCGCAACCACCGTGAAGAACACCAATACGCATGGTAGACAAAAGGTTGTGGGCAGCGTTGGAGTGAAGGTAGACACCACCGTTGAAGATAGAGGTAGCGTCCTTGCCAATAGCGCTGGCGATAAGAGCCTTACCACCAGGGTGCTCAGTGATGAACTCGCTGACATCGTGAATGACACCACCAATAACAACAAGGCCTCTGCCAGTCTTGACTTCAGCCTGGAAAGCGTCCCAGGAAAGAACAGGGAGCTGATCAAGAGGAGTACCCCAGTTGAGAGTGGCGCGGCGCTCGTCAAGCTTCTTCTGGAGCTGCTGGACACGACCCTTCTCAATTTCGTTAGCACGGAACTGCTTCAGGTCGTAAGCAAGACCAAGCTTGCTCCAGGTCCAGATAGCCCACTTGGTGGGGTCGTACTGCCACCACTCAATAGCGTTGCGGTAATCAGAGGGGAACTCGTGGTGGAAGTTGTGGTAACCCTCACCAAGAGTGACAAGAGCAGTGAGAACGTGATCACGCGGCGAGTTGCGGTCATCGAAGGGCTGGTCACCGAGCCAGTGAGCCAAAGAGTTGACACAGAAGGTAGCCTGCTGCACGAAGAAGGTACGGAGAACACCAGCGTAGACGAGACCACCCCAGAAGTCGTTCCAGAGGTAACCGCAAACGAGAGCGGGGAAAAGGAAGGCCATCATGATAACAACCGAGACGTAGTTCTTGTGCTGCCAAACGACAACACCGTCCTCGTTCAGATCGCTGATATCAGTACGACCCTTGTTGCGGGGGTTCTGCTTCATGATCATCCAGCCCATGTGAGAGTAAGCCAAACCCTTGCTGACGGCGTAGGGGTCCTTGATGGTGTCGGTGTAGCGGTGGTGAACACGGTGCTCACGAGACCACCAACGAGCAGAACCCTCGACGGAAGCAGCGCCCATAAGAACGAGGTAGATACGAAGAGGAAGAGTAGCCTTGTAACCACGGTGAGACCAAAGACGCTATTATACTGTTAGTGATCATAATTGAGATATTGATGTAAAAGGCAATACATACATGGTAGCCGGCAGTAATACCGAGACCAGTGTGGAAGTAGTAGAACTATCAGGACAAAAATGTTAGACATGTGGTCAAAGAAGACAGTAATCGAGTGATATTCAACTTACAATGGAGAACAGAACAGTGTTCCGCTGAGCAGGAACCCAGTAGGTGGCAGTCAAACCGGCCATGGGAATGAACAGCACGAAGATGCAGTTCAACCAGTTGATGTGCTTGTACCAGTTGGTGATAGTCATGGGAAGCTCGGTGATGTGGGGCTTCGACATATCGTGTTTCTTTCCACCACGGAGAGGAATGTAATCAGTGGTGCCATCGGGGAAGGTGCTGGCCTGGGCGGGGCCCGGAGCGGAAGACGCCATTGTGAAGGAGGTGAGATCACAGTTAGTGACAAAGCTGTGTATATACTGTAAAGGAAACAAGTATAGGAAGAAGAGCAGCGACAACAAAGCAGTAGATTGTTGCTTTGTCGATGATGAAGCCAACTGCAAGAACGTGATGGGAGGAAAAAAGAAGAAGAGATGAAAGCCAATTTGAGAGAAGTAGTCGAGTGGCTTTATTCTTCTATAAGTATTGGCGATGAGAAAAGTGTTGGCCGAACAGCCACCAATATCAGTGTAGGACGACTTTCCGACTAGGGCATGAATTGGCCAATAGAGGACCAGCTTCAGCGGGTTTCAATGCACTGTGGTTGTTGGGATGCAGTGAAAACCGTTTGGCGGATTGGACGAGCAAGCAACTTAGACAAACCAGCCTATTAATTTCGGATTTTAGCGAACCATTCACTAGCAGTTTTCTTCTTTAGGATCTGTTGAAAGGCCTTGGCAATCCCCGGACGGCTAGTGGGATCTCTCAATCAAGTCAACCTAAAGTAGCAAAAACATTGTGCCCTGACAAAGCTGTCGCCATGGCCCATCCCACTGGAACAGAGAGGAATCACATACTCAATCGCCAGCTTGAATGTAGACTAACGAACTGAATAATGTGAAGCCATGATTCGATGTGCAGGGCTTCTTTTGTTGGGTGCCAGAGAGGGCCGGGAGCTACTGAGGCGAAGATGGCGACAGATACCTCCAGAGCTACAGATCGACAGAGTGAATGGCGGGGTTGCCACATTGCTTACCTAATTAAGACGATTCGCAACAATGTTTACACAGTAAAGCCGAAGAGGATGACGGAACAACGAGTTGTCTTGAATCAGTATCTGGATGGGATTTGAACGATAGAAAGCAAGCAGGATATAGGAGATGAAGACATTCAGGATTTAGGGGGGGGACGCGCCTTGTCAACGTGGAAAACCAGAAACACTAAAAATGGAAGCCACACATTCCAGTATCTCGTCCTTTTTGGTGGGACACTTTGGTGGTCCGTTTTTTACGTGTATTACTTCCTAAAGTATGTTTGGGTCTAAAGAATAATAGAAGCAGGTGCCATATTCGAATAATTGAATCAGAATCTCAGTTTTCTATATCTTGTCCCGCCTGAAAACCAAGCAAGACATGAGAAACAAAAACATATATCGCCAAGTCCTTCAAACCTGCAAAACTTGCCCTTTTAGGCTACAGGTGTATTA
Source organism: Huntiella omanensis (assembly GCA_000833645.1). NCBI lineage: Eukaryota > Fungi > Ascomycota > Sordariomycetes > Microascales > Ceratocystidaceae > Huntiella > Huntiella omanensis. The sequence continues at coordinate 9,654 of JSUI01005959.1, read as the reverse complement.
GTCGGATCTAGCCAAAAGGCACCATGAGAAAAGAATGAGAAAATATATTCCACCATCAGAGCCGCCACCTAATTGACAAGCTAGTGCCCTGAAACATCTGTCATTCAGGGCCCCGGCCGCCTAAAAGATCTGGGTTCTTACCCCCCAGTATTGTACAGACCCTCAACGTCAAACATCCCCAACAAAGAATTTTTGGGGAGGAGGGGGCGGCTTATACATTCTTTTTTTTTTTGGTGGTTTCCTTGTTTTGTGTTTACATATCGGATCGGGTTTGAATTACATAGAACATGCAAGCGCGGTATATAAATGGTAATTGGCAACGTCATGAACGCCTGTGCGAAAGCAGAGACCACCGGGATAAGAGGAGAAGGCTTTGGTTATCCCGAGATAAAACCAGACTTGTATCGACTGCCACACATGTTAGTAGAAGTAGGCATCACTATGAGAGGATACATGTATTCAATGATGACTGAAAACATCGGTCTATTTGGAAGCAATCAATCCAGCTTATCCAAATACCAACCTGATGCCTACAGACCTCCGCCTCACAAACGACCAACCTAAAAAACCCTATCTTGATATCCGCCCACCACCCACGCACCAGACTTCCCAATTTATCAAAACTATAGTACTACCTGTTAATCCGACCGGCCGGACACTCCTCAAGCTCCACAGGTTCCATCATTCTTAACCCGGGCCAGTCCAACACTTAAGTAGCCCACCATAAATGTAACCCTTGTTTAAGCCGCTTTACGTCCTTTCCGCCCCGCTCCTCCGCCAGAAGCTATCCCGGAGGACAAGAAAACAATGACCAACAAATCACAATCTCCGCAAAATAAATTACATACAACGTCGTGCATACCTCCCGTCAAAGCTTAAATCATGCCATGACATCGTCAAAACCCCGCTGAATCAGAAACAACATGACATTTCCCCCAACACCAATAATCCGGTTCTTTCCTACTTCCACTCATCCAGAACCCAAAATCATCCGCCCCATCAAACAACACACCACTTCCCGTATCCGTAAACCAAAAACTTCAATCACCAGATCTTATGGTATATTGTATGTCTACCAACCTTGCCATGTCTGATCCACCTTCATCCAACAAGCATCATTTGATATCAAAGCCGCCCCAAACTCAGTCTCCCTTGGTTTGCATCATCGCGGCCTCGAGTTAACCCGGTCTAATACCAACGACACCCCCGGCTTAGTTTTATCCCGTGTCTGTTGAGAATCGGAATTTCTCAGGCTAATCGGCAGGGGTTTAAGTGTACTCGCTTTGACCACCACATTGGGTTGCACAATTTCCAGGGTTACTGTTTAATTAGGGTATTTGTGTTGTTGAGAAAGACAGACTGTGATGTTGTCTTATCTAACACGGGTTAGTGTTGTCTATTGCAACCCTTACACTTACATCACATCAATGTCGTGATTTAATGTTCTAGAACACACAGATTTATTCAAAGAAACGCTACACGAAAACGGAACCGAACATATATCCATACATCATCAAATCGCGTGATTCATAAAATACCAACAATTGTCTACCCCAACTCAAATAAACCCAACATCAAAACACCTAGTCAGCTATTTTCAAAATTGCGCATCAACGTCTCTCACTTTGAGTTCAGACTTGGCAGTCTCATCAAATCTAGAGATCCCCAATGCCATACCACCAATCAACATACGCTTATACGCCTCTATATCCAGGCCATCAGGAAACTCCAATTCATCAACTCTTCTTCTTTCCCAACTAACCTCTCTGTCTCGGCTATTTTGCGTCGGCTCAAGAGTACTCGGTGCCGGAGACGTCCCGGAAAGCTTCTTTCTAAACGCCTCAATAGCAGACTCAGTATCCCGAGACTCCTTTCCCAACTCGGGCGTCAAGGGTTGATCACACGATGGACGTTGAGCAGTAAGCGAGCGGTCATATTCTGCATCTCGTGCGACACCAAGTTTGGAGAGTGTCTTGGATAAATCAGTCAGTGCTCGGGATTCCTGTTCGCGCATTTCTTCCAGCTCGTCGCGACGGATGAAACCAATGTCGTTACCACTAAGTTTCCCCGAAAGAGTTTTCCGAAGGGAGTCCATGTTCAGCTCCATGCTTTGATCCATGGAAACGCTCTCTGCCCCCTTTGCCGTTGAACCTGTTGATTTTATCGTGCTCATGCCATCCTTGCTTGTCGTATGTGAAGTATTATCATCCATAGATTGATCTCCACCGCTGACGCGAATATTAAGACCCGGAATCATTGATTTGGAATCGTCATTCCGACTCAAGGTTGAATCCTCCGTCAGCCCAGATATATCGTAATTCACCGGCCCCAGCTGAATATGAGACATGCGTTCGTCATCATCGTCGTAAATGTAGTCAGGGTCCGACAAAGGATGGTCATCAGGAATACCACTTGCGCCAGTCCGATCAGTCAAAACTGAAATGCCCGCAACGTCAAAATCGGGATCCAAGGCATGCATCTTAGACACAAGATCAGCCCGGGAACTTTGAGTTGTAGCAATCGAGCTGAGCGCTGTCTCTTCGGCATCACGACAATCCAAGTCACTGGCATCAGCCAAACTGGGAGGACTTGTCCAAACCAAAGGATTTCGCACGGTAGGTTGCCCAAACTCCATTGGAGAACGGCCGCGGCGATCTTCCCGTTCATAATCGTCCGAGTCGTAACCATTGTTGAGGTATGGGTGGGGAGAAAGAGTAGCCATCATGGGTTGAATCGGCTCGTCGTAAGCGGGGAAGAACGACAACAGTGTATCAGCATGAACACGATCTCTTGGATCCGGACTCAAGCACATGTTGACAATATCACGATACCACTCGGGAACATCCGAGTTACTGCTATCCAGAACGAGAGGTCTTTGGAATCGCTCTGGCTCATCTTGCATCGTAGCCAACCCCCAAAGAACCATACCAAGCTGGTAAAGATCAGACTTGATACCAATGTACATGTGAAGGCGCTGCTTAGTCTTAATAATGGGCGTTGCTTCTGGTGGTTCCCACCCAACAGGGCATCCCCGGCGGTTGATATCGATGATTTTGGCGTTATCGTGGTGGTCAATGACAATATTGGCGAGGGTAAAGTCACCCTGAACGAAACCAGACTCATGAATCTTGGAGAGTCCCTTGACAATCTGTCGAGCCCATCTGAAACGTAAGCTTAGAGGCAACGTCTTGGTGTCTGACTGGTGATCGTATATCACATCTACCAAGGCACCACGACTGGCGAAAGCAACCAAAGCACCAACTACTGGCTTGTAGTCAACATCTTGGTAGTCAGGATGTTCATCATCGTAGATGAGACCCATGAAGTCAATGACATCCCGGCAATCCGCCAGAGAATTCAAAGCATTGACTTCATACAGGAACTCGTCAACTGAATCACGCCCTGGAATCGCCTTCATGATCATGTACTTGCCACCAACAACAACACGATAAACAAAACCAGAGGCATGTGATTCAAAGTGTACATCACTGGCCTTGTACATTTTGCAGCCAAGATAATTTAACTGCCGAGTGTGCGGGAAGTTGATAATTTCCTAAAAGAGTTAAGTCAGATGTCAAATTGTTACACAAACGAAAATAGACTGGACTTACGTTAGTGTCTTGAGCGACGTGAATGTGGAGTTTGTTGTCAAGAGTGCGCAATCTCAGATTTGTCACAGTATCAAAGAAGTTGATCTTATCTATACTCGCGCGAACCTCAATGTAGATTCGTCGATTTTTCTCCCTTTGACTGTGCATCCGGTGAAGATCCTCTTCCAGCGACCCAGCTTCATAATCTCGATAATCTAACGAAACAGTGACACGTCTCCACCGACCATTGTCAATGTATGTAACAAAGTATTTTTCTCGCGCAGTACCATCCCGGAAAGTCATGCTAAGATTAAGAATCCAAGTGGTTTCTAATTCCTCCTCAATCATATCACTAGTAAAGGAGCTGTAGTCGTCGTCTTCTTCTGGGACTCCGTCGGGGAAGTTACTGGATGCTTCGTCGATAGGAGACTGAGCAACACCCATTTCCGAGTACGGATAGTCGAGGAATGGCGAAGATGGCGCTGCGGAAACCTCAGTGCCGACGAACGAGGTAATGCTGTGACCGGGCATTTGTGGTGTGTTCATTTTGCTTGAAGATTTGCGCATGGCACGGATTATAGTACCGGGAGAAGGCAAAGGTGCCATGCCCACTGTACCCATAGCTCCATGATCGACTGCCAAACTGCGTGTATCTGGTGACCCGGCGGTGGCATGAAGAAGAGGTTCACTAGCCGAAGGAGGTTGCATGCGAGCAGCAGCTCTAGAGCTTGCTCGTGACAACGTCAGTCTTCTATCTGCAGAGATAGCTCTACGCTCTGCAAGACTAGGAATAACTTCGGAAAGATTTTCCCGTCTTTCAGCTTCCCTTCTGTCATATGAAACTTCCTTCTCCATACCGATTGCTGGTGGTCGGTTGGTAGACCGCCCGCGAGATTTGCGTGGTTCAGGGATGAGAGAATCTTCAAAATCGACTTGGCTGGAATTAATATTGGGTGATGATGCGGGAGAAAAGTCGGACAGAAAGACGGTAGGCCGAGGTTCCGTTGTGAGACTTTGTGGTAGTTCAGGAGAGGCCGGTGCCGTTGTGATAGCGATGTGAGGAATATCGGACTTTCTAATATCGTCCTCACTTGATTGGGCGGTTACCGTGATTTCTGGAATTGCGTTGGCTAGATGTGGACTGGGAATAGGAGCCATTTCCGTATTCGTTGTAGCAGACGTCTCAGTGGCTGCCATGCTGTTGATTGTTGGTTTCTCTAAGGGCAGTGCTTGAGTTGGCGTGGGAGTGGCTGCGGGAGTGGCACTGGGACTTGCTTTTGGGGTGGCTTCAGGGCTTTTCGACGCCACATGTTGAGTAGTCGCAGGCTGAGAAGCCAGGACCACAGTAGATGGCGAAGTGGTAGAGCTGGCGTCTGACATGCTGGAGAAGAAGGATTTCAAGCTCCGTCTTTTAGAAGATGCACTGTGTTTTTGAAAGACAGCTCGTTTTAAGAAGAGCCTCAGCCGGCGCAAAGACCAAGGCTTGCTAGTCGGAACTTGGTCCTTGGACGCATGATTAGAATGGTGAACATTTCCGAACATTCAGATAACCGGGTTGTGTCCAATGAAGGGAATGAGAAGGCCCCGTAGTCTCGGGCTGAGACAGCAAGGAACGACAGGATGATTGCTGCAGGGAATGACTGTTGACCTCAGAATGAGGCGTGAAGTAGAAGAAATATGGAGTAGATATGCAGCTTTAAGTGCAGAAGAGGAATTAAAGATGCACTTGGCAAAGACAGACAACAAGTAAAAACAGAAGCAATGAAGTAAATGAAAGAGGCCAAGTCAAGTGATGAAGATGTAAGAGACTAAGGAAGTATGCGTGTATGTATGTATAGCGAGAGGGGCAATGACGGGAAGGAAGAACGACGTTGTAGGGCAAACTAGGGACTAATGGTGTGTGCAAGTAATTAAGAGGACAAAGCCAAATGGATGAGCTTTCGAAATAGCAACAAAGCTTGAGAAAACATGGAGAAATGAATCTACTAGATCACCGAGAAGCCAAAAAAGATGGGCATGACCGAATCATGACGACTTATAAAGGAATGGCCCTAGTCAAGCCAGTGGTGCATGGACATGGGTGTATACCTATCCTAACTCTACCTGGACGCTGTACTGATTCCCCACCTGTTTCCTACTTGGATTGGATGGGGAGTTGAACAAGCTCAGGAGGAAACACAGGGCGTCAAATTGTGACATAAACGGGCCTAAAAGCGAGGATTACATCATTACTCGTCTGGCAAACTTCCCTGTATAATTACTTGCTGTTCATATGTACATACTATACGCACAATAACCGAGGATTGCGGCCACTTGAACCGCTCCGTCGGAAAGAACAACCGGAGATACAGCTTGTATCTACATGAGAGTATGATGAGTGTGGCAAGATATGTATGTATATAAGAAGAATGCTATGGTCGAGCATGTTTTGGTTTTGACTGCGAGAACAAGTAGATAGGATCTCGACACCAAGAATGATGATGTGATGCATCCTCTCTGACAAGAGCGGGGAAGAAGAGGGATTGGAATATAGTGATTTGGGTTGCATTTCTGAATGTGAAGAAACATCCGTTTTCGATAGGGATGCCCACCGAGAACGGAGGGGGCGTGAAATAGTGACGAGTAAGTTCACGGCGCAAGACCAAATGGTGGTGGTGGTGGTGGTGGCCAACACGCCGTGTCCCAGTAGGAATGCCGTATATGTATAGCATTATACGTGGAGTTCATGTCCTATGAAGGGGACGGGAGACCGGGGCCAAATGGCCTACGGGGGGTGTATACGGAAAAGAAGCAAAGTAGGAAAGAGAAAGACGTGAGTGATCACTTACAGTATGTATGTACTTGTTTGGGGCTTGACAGATGCAACTTTGTGTGTCACCAACAGAAAGATTGGTGCCAAAGTAAAGTGTGGGTGGTTGATGCTGCCTGAAGATGCAGTTTTGGGCGTTGATAGGGCCACAAGTGAGATGGAGTTTGGTCTAGTGTTGGTAGTGGTTGTGTCGATTGAAGTGGGTTGGCGCGTCTATGCAATAGTAGCACAGGTAGAAGATTGAGAATGTAAAGGCCGAGTATATGGAGCAAAAGGGTACAAAACGCCAGTGCACGACAAACAGAGAAGAAGGCCGTGTCACACAGGAGGCTTGATAACGAACGGGCTCATAAACCTGGGTATAGGACGATTCTATCTCGTGTCTTGAATATGCACGACAATGGAAAAGGAAGGGTCACAGGACGGGACGGAGCGCAAGTACGGCTTGCAGGCGGTAGTGAAAAAAAAGGAGGGGGTGGGCTCTCGTTGAGTAGTAGAGAAGTAATATGTTGCATAAAGGTATGTATGTATGATGTATACAGTGAAAGAAGCTCTAGAAAGGCCGGAAGCGGTTCTTACGCACAAGACAATAGGCCGGGACCAGGCGTGCGGCAGTATTGAGTGGAGAAGGAATGGGAAGACGAGAGAAAGTTAGGAGTAGTGGGCACAGCAAGAGATGAGCAGAAGGAAGCTCCGTCTGACGGTGGTGGGGGCTCCTATAGTTGTTGGGCAGAGTAATAGCAGCCCAAAGTAGTATGTCCTGGACAGATAGGGAATGGAAAAAGTGGAGGGGATATTGACTACAGTGAACACGTGAAAAACAGACACGCTGATGGTAGCTAGGATTGCAGGTAAAGCAAAGCACCTTGAGCTGCATGCAAGAAGCAAGATTCGCTGATTGGTGGTGGTATCTTGTTCTAAATGGGATAGACTGGGATTGGAGCTGACCGTCTTTACGGGCCAACCCAAAGGGGCAGTCTAAAGGGACGGCGGAAACAGCCTCGAAGGCTCGGCGTGCAGATAGCCGGACCAGGGGAAAGAGCTAACGGCCGATAGAAAAAGTCAAGACAGGGCAAGAGAGAGTTATAAAGAAGACAGCTAAGAACCTAGAAGCAAGAAAGTGTGGCGACAGGGAGGAAGAGAACAAGTCAAAATTAGCGGACTTGGAACAGACCAAGAGCTGGGTGTACAGAAAAAGAGAACAAGAGTTGTAGAATCTGCAGGCGGAACAAGTTGGTACAAGGTATCCAGTCAATGAAAAGAGCCTGAAAAAGTAAGCAAGGATATAATGCATTCAGGCGTATGGCCAGCGCAGAAGAATGCGTGGAGCGCTAATGCACGATTGGATTAGCGAGTGAAGTGGGTAGCTTGTAGCAAGTGCAGATAGTAATGTCACCTGAGCAGCAGTGGAGACCTACATACCTAGACATGGGACAACTATGACGACGAGGGCCTGCTCTGTATGCACAGAAGAAGGAGTTTTGCCAGACGAGCGACGGCCGGAGACGTTGCACGATGGACCCTTTTTGGGGGGAAGACCTTAGATGGCCTATAAACTGGGGAAAACAAACAATGATGATTTGCTTTGGACTAGGATGTGGCTGACGGGACCAAACGTTTATTGTGTGGGATATCTCGGCGCCGAGAAGAGGGGGGGGGCGGTATTTTGTGTGCGGAAGTAGGTAAGCCCGCGGGCGGAGCCGTAGCCGCTTATGCGATTATGTGGCGGTCGTCAAATTAGAACAATAAGCTGGTGGTACTTGACCGAAACTTGGTTTAAAGCACAAAGTCCAGGGCACCTTGGAACATACATACCAGGATATGTGTACATATGTATGTACAGTGTTGCAAGCGACCAAAATGGAGGGGGAAAGCAAGGAGACCAAGCAGACTATGGCCTGTGCTTCAAGAACCCCGCAAACGAAGTTGAAAAAAAAAGTGGATAGTGTTGATGGGGTCGTAGCAATGATGAAACGAGTAACCTGTAGAACCCCGCCAATGCTAAACCGAAAATGTCTAGTGGGGCATGTGTACAAAGCGAGGAGAATAATCACGACTCTACGATTCATGTTTGACGGTGAGTCGTGACGATCTAGATTGGCGTTAGTCTTGTGATACCTTCCATCTCTCCAAGACATTGTGGGCGACCTAGTTGGGTATGTACGTCTCTTTTCACATTGATAAAAGTATCTCAAGGAAACTACTACTTTTGATCACGAGAACGTCGGCAATGAGCTTAGCTATTGTTAGAGTAGTATAGCATTCTCCTTTGGCCATCGCCACAGAAACGGATGCACTGCGCATGCACTCCTTTATGCAATGCAAAGCGATTCCTTAATGATGTACGGCCAGCCATGTTGAAAGGTGAATGGCAGGGTTTTTTGTCGGCGCAGGGTTAGGTTCATCGGATAGGTCGCAAGGTCAGGACCGTCGACCAAAGATGTACATATTTAGTGGTTACCAAGAGCCGATCCAGAGCAGCGGTATTCCCAAGATGGTCCGTGAAAACAAGGGAACAAAAAAGCCACGGACACAAAAAAGATGTCTCGGCAAGACCCTTCACGCCAGCTTATGGACATGGGAAAGAAAAGTACGGGATACACGAGAACATCGAGTCTGTGACTTTCAGTGTAGTGGAACATCGGCAGCAGACAGCGATTGGCTGCGTTGTGGCTGATAGTTTCATACGGCCGAATATTAATGGCTGTGGGAATATCATTTATGGGGCAGAATGTTATCTTTGGTCGGTCTGTGAACAAAGTTTGCGATACAAACACGATGAATCTTAGTATTGTGGATTGACCCCCTTCAAAAGGCAGCACACAGATCTGTCATGACGTCATGAAGTTAAGGGATAGCGTGGGATACAGGGATAGCTTGTGAAGGTTGATGTTGGACTGCTACTAACCACATGGGTCAATACAATGAATTAGGTTTAGGCGCCATATTTGGGCCTGTCTCACCCGACAACTACCATGACTTGGGGGGGGGTCCGGTAACATGTATGGTATGGAGGAACAGCGCCGGTATAACTTTTCCGTCTCGCATATCGCCACATGCATAACGGGTTGTCGTGCAGGTAAACTTGACTTCAGCTTGAAAATAGTTACAAACTAGTAAACCTACAGATTCTGAATCAACCATCTTTGGAAGTAAATCTCCTGTTCTGCATGTTCAAAATGGCCAGTAACAAGCGGCCCAGCAACAGACCGCCCGGCCGCCATATAGGATTCAGGAGGCTGCCGTTAGGCTCTT
>JSUI01005958.1:0-13706 GCA_000833645.1 Huntiella omanensis | reverse complement strand
CCATGGATATTTCTGATGGCCCTGAACCAGCCAAGGTCCAACGCCCAGCCAACCCTCCCGCCGTAGTCCCTAAACCCCGCCGCCCCATCCAAAAAGCCAAACGGAGCAAACCATTCACAGGCCGCTATGTCTCCACCATTAACCGCGCCACTCATCTCGCCGAAAAAGCCAAACAGTCGGCTGCCCCTCCACCCCTTCGCGGCACCCAAACCGCCCGACGCTCCCGTCTCTTCAAGCCCCGGCGCGCCCTCGTTCAATCCCATCTAGAAAAGGCCCAATCGGAACCTTCCTCCACTACCACCGCGGCTATTCTCCCCGGTCCCGCGGAACAAACATCCTCGGTTCATCCGACCTCCCCATTGTCTCCACGGCCGCAGCGCAGAGTGACAATACGGACGGATGAGAAAATCTCGGCGAGTGGGTCGTATGCGTTGGCGAAGTCGTTGAGGGGGATTACTCCTGAGAGAGCACGGGAGTTGGCGGCGCGGTTTAGAGATCTGACGACGCTACCGGAGTTATTTGGGGATGATGCTTTGGGGGGGGATGCGGAGGATGCGGAGGATGCGGTTCCAGCTTCAACTACTACTGAACAAGCCACTGCCATTGATTCCGTGCCTCCAATTCTACCTCCATCTACCGCCAGGTCCACATCACAAACGTCACCACAACAACTCTCACAATCTTCTCCACCAACAGCCAGAGTTCCACGCGCCGAAATAACCATACGAGGAACCCCAAGCATCCGATCACGAGGTCGAGGTCGAGGTCTATCAAGCGGTCGTGGTCGTATCTGATGTTTCCATTGATATATTTCCAATCTGTCTACATAAATACACTAATTCAAAAAAGCCCCGATATATAAAACCCCCTCGTCCGTCTCAATGTCCCTCATCACTACCAAAGCTTCCTTTTCTAGCTTCTTGCTGGGCAATTCCCCGGACAATTTTCCCATCATGTCCCATCGCCCTGTTATCCATAGCCGCCTGATCCATGGATCCGGCACGCTGCATGGCGGGCATAGATCCTGTGGGATGCGGGGTGTCACGGACCCAGGTTTGCCAGAGACGGCCGATGAAGCCGGGGGCTTGGTGTTGGTCGGAGATGGACTGGCGGCGGGTTACGGCGCTGGGTTGGTGGTGGTGGTCGTAGAGACTGGAGAAGAGGGAGCTCTGGAGCTTGTTAGTGGCGGTTGCTTGGGTTGGGTGGGGTGGAGTATGGAGTGACTTACACGGCGGCGGGTCATGTCCCCTTCCGTGGGGGCGACGGGGTCGGGGACGCGGGCGTCGGGGGTGGTGGAGATGGTGTTTTCTTTGGAAATGTTTTGGTTGGACATTTTGAAAGTTGGTAAAGATGGAGAGGAGTTTGGATTACATTTTCATTTGTCTGTCTACATGTCACTTATATATACGCATCCCCTTCAGATCCAGAACTTAATAGCCCCTCGTTAAAGGATGAGACATCACCGTGGTATCCCGTTTCTCGCCACAATCGCCATCTCCAAGTTGTTATCACCGGCCGTCTTGCGGCTCCAATTGCCTATCGATATCGGAGCTTACAAATGCCGGATTAGTCAGGTAAGACAAGTAGGATCACTTAAACAGGTTTCACAAGACAACAGATGTAATTAATCACTCGTATTTGAACCACCAGGGAACACTAACTAAATCAACACCAACAGTCACAAGTGACCGAAACAATCTAATATAATCCTTCAGGAAATCGTCATTCACCAAGTTTCTTTAAGCAGTACCAGTAGCCTTGTTAGCAGTCTCAACAACAGCAGAAGCGTAACCAGCAACAATGATCAAGGCAGCCTCAACAATCTTGACGAGACCACCAAGGGTGTAGTCAACGCAGGACTCAACAAGAGCAGGGAGGTCATCGGTAGTAATGGTGGCAATAGCATCGGTAACGTTGGAAAGAGCAGCAGAGACACCCTCGACATCACCAGCAGCAATGGTGGAGGTAGCGTTGGTCAGAGCACCCTCAGCGGTGTGAATGGCAGATCTGATGATCTCCAGCTTAACGACGAGACCCTCGAAGGGGACATCGAGAGGGCTGGGAAGGAGAACGGCGGGGATGGCAGTGACGACCTCGAGGTTATCGGCGACGAAGTCAAGGGCATCGACCACCTTGGAGAGAACATCGGTAGAAATGGTACCAGCCTCACCGAGGGCACCAGAGTCGGTGACTCCGGAAGTGACAGAGTCAGTCTGGGTAAGGTCGGTGACGGAGGAGATACCGGGGAGAGAGTTAAGCGCCGAGGTGGCGCCAGTGGAAGAGGCGGAGGCAATGAGGCCGGTGACGAGGTCGGCGATCTCATCGACTACACCGCCAACAACGGTGGAGACAATGTCCGAGGCGCCAGAGCCAGCGGTGGCAGTGGCGTTCTGGGCACCGCCGGCGATGCCGGAGAGGATGTCATCGGCGTTGTCGAGGGTGGAGATGATGGAGGAGACAAGGGTGTCAATGAGGGTGGTGATCCCGGTGAAGTCACGCTTGTCAAAGGAGTAGGTGTTCTTGAGAGAAGACAGAAGAGCCTCGATGATGGGGAGGACAAGGTCCACGACACCCTCAAGAGGGGTATCCTCGAGAACGGAAGCCTTGGAGCGGATAGTCTTGATAACACCAACAATGATAGAGGCAATCTCAGGAACAGAAGAGGAGATAGACTCAGCCTCGGAAATCACATTAGCAGGCAGGGTAATACCCGCGGCCTTGGCGACACCAGCAACATCGGTGGAAGAGAGAGAAGTGAGATCGGTACGGGCGACCTTAGTGGTGGGGAGGGCAGGAAGAGAACTGCCGATGACGGGGACCTCGGAAACAACGTTGGTCAGAGTGTCGGTTACGGTGGAGAGGTTGGTGGTGGCGCGACGGTTGGAAGGCGCGGCGAAGGCGGTGGTGGCCAGGATGAGAGCGGCGGAAGCGGAAGTGAAACGCATTTTGAAGGATTAAAAATAAGAAGAGAAGTTAAATATAAGTGAGTGAGTGTAGTAGAAAAGAAGAGAAGAAGAAGAAGAAGAAGCGAACTGTAGAAGTGAAGTGAAGATGAGTGTGGTGAGGAAAACAAGACTGGAGATAGTTGATGGCGGAGGCTCATGGACTTTATACTGGTTTCCAAGATAATCATCATGTATACCATCATCACCGCATCCGGCACCCCCACCACCGGGCCGCCCCAAGGAATGGATCGCCCATCACAAACTCCCAAGGCACCCAAAGATCCCCACTGGCATGTCGTCTCTCGGCGATCCAGCGCCCCATCTCTGGTTGCAGACAGGTACATAGCCGGTAGCGGACGTTGATGAAACCGCCGGGATAGTTGGATTTGCTGGATCACTGAAGGGATATAAAGTTTATAGACAGTGTAAGACTTGCATGCATATGTATGGACATGGTGAGAATGACCCGGTGGTATGGATCCCTTGGGGTCGGGGAATTGAGGGAGATGCCCGACGTCCCTGGGATCGGGGTTGTTGGACCCTATGGGTGGCAGTTGTCATTTTGGTGATTGTTCATGATGCATGTAGTTATTACCTAGTGGGATTTTGACTGAGGTGGTTGTACGTATATCCCTGTCACGATATAATAAAGAGTTGAGCCTCCCTTGCGATATCATCCTTAGCAACTCTCAAGGGACAATTCTGGCGCGAGGGGATGGTCCTTAGGCTAGTTTGTGTTGTTAGTTCTGATTGTTACTCACCAGTGGCATCCCCTTTTGAGCTTTTAGTCGCTTATGAGCAAAGGTTAATACTCCCTATCATGGTATGCGTAATTGTTAGACGACACTTCTTAGTTTAGTAGATGTATACCTACCATCCTCTTCATTTGAACGCCATGATCGATCCTCGTTGTAGTAGTCATCCTACCTCGTAACCCCATAATCCTACCCACCAAACCCGACAATCCAAAGGATCCGTCTCCGGCATTACACTAGCCTCCTACCTTGAACAGCTGTCATACCTAGTTACTCGCCTCACACAATAAAAAAGCCTAACTCTCCCTTACGTTAATGTCCATACCATGTCAAAGGCGCCACTTCATTGGCATATTACGTCGTTAATCTGGTTGCTTATGTATGTGAGGACTTGTATGTCTCGCTAATTGTCCCTTACTAACGCTAACACATTCCGAGCTACTTTTCACGACAGACTAAGTTGGTGTTTGGTGGTGTGGGGGGCATTTTTATAGATAAAGGGGATGTTGAGTTTTGATACTCTCTCTACGTGGTTAAGCAGCTGATACTCTGGCCCAAAAGTTTGCCGTAAAAGTAGCAACCCTCCAGTTAGTCCAACTATCATTCAATGTCGTATAGGAAATCTCAAACGGTAACCAAACACTTCAGTCATAAGCAATAACTATAAAGAAGTACAGATCCCACTTCTTCTCGGCACAGCGGTACACTGATACATCCCCTTACTCTCCACCAACCCACTTAAAGTATCCCCTACAGTGGTAACTTTCCGAAATGTCTTGACTATCCCACTTTCGCAATGAACCCTAACACTGCATACATATGTACATAGCTATCCAAATGCAGTGCTACTTCGGAATAAAAATGTATCCGTCTATCTCCGTATCACACCGTGTCACATGGAAATTTGAAAGTCGTCCAGCACGTATCTAGTGTACCCTAAACTCGAGAGTACTCTGTGAAGACCTCAGTCTACTAGCTAAAGTTGATTAGAAATAAAAATATGACCTCTTTTTCGTAGAACACCATTCTTTCAATCATCGTCACTTGTGACCAGTCCCCATCCAGTAGTTGTTCACCCGTAAAAGTTCCTGGGCTCTTTTACGGGAATTCCGTTCGCACCTCAAAGATACTATTCTCACACGACATACCTCTTTCACCCAGTTCAATCCATTCATAAGCCATCATCCGTAGTCTTTCAAGTATCCTCTAAAAAGCCAACTCCCTCTAAGCCCCTCAAAGACCACCAAACCCTATCACTTACACAGCAAACCCTAATTCTTTGTATCACCTCATGAGCCACTACATACACTACTCTTTGTGTCCCGATTCTTTGACAGGAGATCTCAAACTAGTAGATTTCTTTGTGACGGTTCTCTAGATAGTTTAGCTTAAACTTCTTTACGGGAGTTCTTTACGGGAGTCCTTTGCCGGCAGTCCTTTTCATCTGTTCTTTCTTTATGCCGGTGATGGCTAAGTGCCGTCTTTAAGGACGGATATATCAAAGAAGTGGTAAAAGAGGTAGTAGGAACTGATGGATATATAATGTAGACAACTTCACGATGGAGATGATGATGGAGACTTGTTTGACAGCGCATTCACTTCCCTCTTCTTCTCCTTCATTTCTATACTATAGCTCCTGGCGAGTTTATTGCATCTTTTCACTTACACACTTACACTCACTTCCCCACCCACAAGCTCGACCGGTTCCAGCTTCCCCCCATACCTCATCAAACACCCCTAATCCCGAGTCCGGAACTCAAAATGTCCTCCTCTACCCGCACCCACCGCCCCACCGACCGCGCCGAGCGCCAGCGCACCCGCCGCCACGAAGAAGAATCCTACAACCGCCGTGCCTCCACCCAGAAACTCCCCTCCAGCCCCCAGCCCATTTACATGACCCTTTCCTCCCGTGACACTCCCTCCTACCAGGCCGTCATATCCGCCCGTGTCCACTACAATGCCAACTGCCACCTCTACTCACGCTCCGACTGCAAGACATATGAGCGTCGTCTAGAGACCTGGTTGTCCAACTGTACCACCGGCCATCTGGATAGCTGGGATCCCTCGCAGGGTATGATGAATGAAAGTTCAGAGACCGTGAACCACGATAACCTTGGGAGTAAAATCAACGGACAAATTAAACAAAGAGTTCGCCTTGATTCCTTCGAGATCTGCGATAAGTTTAAGCGTGGGTCTCTGCACATTGACGTCCCCGGGGACCGCAACTCCGCAATCCCCGAACCCCTCCGTTCCGCCACATTCCCCGAAACCAAGCCCCGCGGCCGTCCCTCCAACGGCCGTGCCTACAATGGCCCTGATGCCCCACCCCGGACATCTTCCAGCCAACGTAGCCTCTCCCGTGGTCCCCCTACCCCGACGACTCCCACGGCTGCTGCCTCGTTGACCAAGGAACAGATTGCCGGGCGCAGAAAGACAATGGTGGCTGTTAACACTTCGCAGCAACCTTCCCGCCAGCGTAGCTCCTCGCGTGGCCCTACCACCCCCACGACTTCCAAGGCAGAATATAAAGCCCCAAAAAGACAAACTATGCCTCCCAACGCGTCCCGGTCTATCCGCCTACCTATGGCTAGACAGAACTCGGACATCAAGAGTCGTAGAGGATCGCAGTGTTACGGGGAACCTGAAGGCTGGTCAAACTATTACCAAGAAAATGCTGGGTCTCGTCCTACCTCCTCAGGCCACTCTTCTGAATCCCGTGGTCGTCGGGATAGTCACCAGTATGAGTCTTCTCGTTCTGAGAGTCGTCAGCGTGATTCCCGTCGGGAGAGTCGCCAATATGATGCTCCTCGTTCTGAAAGTCACCAGCGTGAATCTCGTCGCGAAAGCCGCCAATACGACGCTCCTCACCGGTCTGACACCAGTGCTTCCAAGTCTTCCAAGTCCTCTAGCTCTTCCAAGTCCTCTAGCTCTTCCAAGTCCTCTAGTTCTTCCAAGTCCTCAAGCTCTTCCAAGTCTTCAAGCTCTTCCAAGTCTTCCAGCTCCTCCAGCTCCTCCAAGTCCTCCTTCACTCATTCCTCCTCTACCTCCCGCCGCCCCAGCTTAAAGAACCCCATCAGCATGTTCCGGGCCCGTCTAGGAAGTAACGCGGACGCATATGATAGTAACGAGTCCTTCGGTTGCATTGATAGCTCGCGGATTGCCAAGGGAAAGAGCCCGATTTTTGCCACGGAGACTAAGATTACAACTGAGACTAAATATGCCAATAATATCGACTATCGGTCGGTTAGACGTTAAGGTTGTTGTTTTTTGGTTTTGGATGTTGTAATGTCCTGTTCACTCTTTAGGTTATTTTCCTTTGTCGTTAATCGCTCGTTACCATTTCTTTTGTCAAGTTAAGTAGATATATAAATTGTTCACACAAGCATTTCTGAATACCATACCCTCAAAAATATGAGCTCCTTTCTCTGTCCGCCTATAAAACCTAGTACTCAGCGTCAACATTGTGAAGCAGCTCAACAAACCCATCCTTCTCCTCTCCAACAATAACCTCCTCCTTCGAAGTGGCCTTCACGTTCTCCACCGGTTTCTCCTCCATAGACATAACTTCCTCCTTCTCCGCCGCTCTAATCCTCTCAACCTCCTTCGTCACCGCCTTGTCTACCCGCCCTCTCAAGGAAGAGCGATATCCCAAGGCAAACAACATTCTAAACCATACATAAACCGGCGCTACAAAAACCGCCTGCACCACGCCTCCCAACCGACCAGTAACATGTTTCTCAAACGCGACATTCCCCACCAACTGCGCCGCCCAGCAAATAGCCAACGTCCCCGTAGCAGCACGGCCGGCGTCAAATGGGTTACTACTGGTGAATGCGTTGGCGAGGGTAGTCCCGTAGAAACAGATGGCCGCGAGTAAAGATCCGGCTACCGGCTCGAGAAGAATGTATAATATGCCGAGAATAAAGGCAGTCAAAGTTGCCAAGTTGGGTGGAAGATTTGTAGGGTACGGAAGGGAAGTTGGAAGGACTGGACTGTTTAAGGAAAGAAGAGTGAGTGTTGAGAAAAGGATAGGAGGGACGGTTAACATGTGAATTGCCAGGTTGATAGGGTGGCTATGGTATGTGCCGTACTGAGCTTGTTAGTAAAGGTCGTGAGAAGGAGTATATAGGAACTTACAAACACGAGGTGTTTCTCTAATGACATGGGCATTTTGGCGATTGAGGTTGATGATGTCAATGTATGAAAAATCCCACGTGAACTTGAAAGTAATTAAGTGATAAGCTGTGACAAGGGAACTCCCGCGAAGGATGAATATGCCAGAACGTGAATTGAAGTGTTTCTTGACGGCTGGTGACGGCTGGCGGTGATGATGCGATTGAAGAAGAAAGAAGAGACGTGAGATGGTGATGATTTATGAGATGATGAATTGGCAGGAGAGTCGGCGAGTCTCACGAGGATGGTGGTTAATAGAGGGTAAGTTGAAGAAGCAAGGAATATATAGCACAAAAATACAGCCTGCTCAAATAAAAAGGAGTAAAAAGACACAATATATCTATCCAAACCATGAACAAATCCGACGCACATCACGAGTAAATGCACAAAACTACCTCAATCACATGTAAATCCCGATCCAAGCTTCACCACCAACCCTAACTATATACACAGTATCCATCCCAATTCACACAGTCCCAGCCTTGTCTCTCCCCAA
Source organism: Huntiella omanensis (assembly GCA_000833645.1). NCBI lineage: Eukaryota > Fungi > Ascomycota > Sordariomycetes > Microascales > Ceratocystidaceae > Huntiella > Huntiella omanensis. Next base: position 5,337 of record JSUI01005958.1, on the reverse strand, counting down.
CCAATCCCATCGCGCTAGCAAAATCCCCACCACCACGGTACTCAATAATCCGTCAGCCTTGCATCTACAATTCCATCACGCCTCGCAACGTTCTACGACCCCGTCGCGAACCCGGGGTAACAAAGCAACCAAGTCAACCCGTCCACCCGTCCAATCGCCCCGACGCATCCAACGCCTCCCCCCCCTCGCTCGACGAAAAAAAAAACCCCGACCATCGCGATTTCCGACATTTCCCACCCCGACGACGAATCCGCCCCGAATTCAAAAAGAAAAGAAAAAAAAGATGTTCTTCCTTAAAGAAATGGAACGGAGGGTAACCCTCCACCCATCGTACTTTGGAAGAAACATGCACGAGCTGGTAACTGAGAAGCTCCTTCGTGATGTGGAGGGGACTTGTGCCGGGTCGTATTTCATCATTACCATCATGGATGCGTTTGATATCTCGGAGGGGAGAATTGTGCCGAGTAGTGGGTTGGCGGAGTTCACGGTGCGGTATAGAGCGGTCGTTTGGAGACCTTTTAAGGGCGAGACGGTATGTAGGGAGATGGAGAAGACGGTTTTGCGCGGGTTGGTTTGCGTGGGAACTAACGATGCATAGGTCGATGCGATTGTCGGGTCAGTGAACCACCAAGGTTTCTTCTGCCACGCCGGACCTCTGAAGCTTTTCGTTTCCGCTCATGTACGTTTTTTTGTTTTCTTTCTGTCGCTTTGGGAGAATAGAGGGACAAGTATAAACTAACAGACATAGCTTATTCCATCCGATATCAAATGGGACCCCAACGCGACACCTCCGCAATACACCAACAACGAAGATACTGTGATTGAACCTGGCACGCACGTACGAGTCAAGATTATCGGTACCCGTACTGAAGTTGGTGAGATGTGGGCTATCGGTAGTATCAAGGAGGATTACCTTGGGTATGTATATCTTGTCCTCTTTGCCTCCACACAGTCACACAAAAACTAACAAAGTCTATAGACACCTCGCTGATTCTAGCTAAAGTTGGTAAATCCAGTCTTAATGGGTTAAAAACCACGGCCTCGTTAGTTCTTTGTTTTCTTAGATATTCGGTTTGTTTTGGGAGCATTTTGGTTGTTTGGGTGTTTGTTTCTTGGGCTTTTTTATACCCGTGCCGTGGTGTACAGATATTACGCGAGACGGTAAGCAGGATGGAAAATAATACATTATCGTTGTTTTGATGGGTTTATATATGTGTTTATATAAGTTGTAAATTATAAAGGCCGTTAATAGGAAATGTACATGTATGGGGGACTTGGTTTATATCACGTTCAAGTCGGTGTCACAAGCTCCTCTTCGTAGAGGTGCGGGGACCTGTGAGGGTGATGAAAATACGTCATCGGCATGAGACCGTGGCGTTACACAGCGACTGTGGTCTGTATCTCTAGGTGTAGGGGAGAGTTGTTCCGTGTCTCCTTGGTAGGGACTTTGAGGGGCATAACTCCATACATTCGGGGCAATCTGGATATGACCCGGTCTCTTCTTCTCCCTCGGCGGTGTCTGCACTTCCTCTTCTTTGTCACGATCAACATGAGATATGGTAGGCATAGAAGCAGACTGTGGAAGGGCGTTGGAGAGCGGTAACCATGAGAACACGGGCGCCCTGGCAGTAACATGCGACCAGCGAGAAATCGGGGTTGCCGAGTCAGTTGAGAGTGCAAGACCAATTTGTGACGGGAGAAGTGGTGACTGAAGACCTTGAGATGGAGAGGTAGTAAGGAAGGATGTCGGCCTTGCTAGACTCGTCATGCTCGCTGCAATAGGTAGGGTAGGCGTATACGTAGGTGAACTAGGAAATAATCGTGGCGGAGTATCAGCCGTACGACTGCGTGGAACAGGATATGTAAGTAGGAGATCTGTAAGTGAGCTCTCTGCATCCGAAACCGAGTTAAACGTGTGGTCCGACGGAGCAGGAGATGCCTGACGGGGCAGTTTATACGGAGAGAGAAACCCAGACATCTCGGACATGGACGGGGCTAAACCGGGAGAATACGGCTTTATAGTCAATGGGGTCCTACTGGATACGGAAGAGGCGGTGCTTGGGGGAATAGGGAAGGGCGAGAGAATCGGTGAACATGGTGGAATTTGGGGGAGAGTCGGTTGGGGAGCGGGGGTAGAGGGGTCTTGGAGGGAGGCGCGACGACGGCGGTGGTAGAGGAAGAGGAGGAGGACTATTAGACCGGATAGAACGGAGAGGGATAGCAGGCTGAGACCGATTAGTGTGATTGTTGAGAGATGCGATGTATTTGAGGAGGTTGAAGTGGAAGAAGAAGAGGAGGTTGATTCGGCGATGGCAATGAGTGTTGCAGCGGCAGATTGTGAAGATGATGTAGATGCCGCTACGGAAGTAGTCGTCGCATCCATAGACATAACCGTAGACGTACTCGTTGAACTAGAACTAGTTAGTACAACTCTTCTCCACGGATACCCAACTAACTAACCTTGCCATCGTAGTCTTCGACAAACTCAATAAACTAGAAGACCCCTTCGCACATCCTCCCGCAAGACAAACCTCTCCTTCCGCACAACACCCATCACCACAACAGACGCCTCCAGCCGGACAACATTTCCCGCCTGAACAACACGTTGCGTCTCCTTCACAGCACCATTCTTGTAAATCAGTTCGTTTGAAAAGGTTAGATAGTTGTGTTATCGCTGTCGTAGATGCCGTTGTCGTCGCTGTCGCTGTCGCTATCGTCGTCGAAGATACTGAACTCGAAGAAACATACGGCATGGCACAACAAGTCCCACAACCAGAACAATAACTCCCACTATCCGCAAAACAAAAGTTCCTTCCATCATCAACACTCAAAGAACATGTATCCCGTCCGTCAAGTCCACCCATTAGGAACCCCATCACCGAAGACCCGGTTAACAAAGAAAGAAGAAGTCGTCTCGTCATTGTAGATGATTAATCCATGAACCAACAACAACAAAAACATGACCCATCTCGTGTGGTCTGTCATATCCTCTATATATAAACATCCATACATCATGTAAACCTCGTCATCCCTAGCCAGCGGGATACTTCACCATGGTAATACTGTCCCTGATAGTCTCTCCCTGTATCCCTCTCTGTCATCCCAAGTTGGAAAATCGCCAATCTAGGCTTTCCATGCCATCGTTATTCCCACTACTCTATGCCCAAAATCTCGGTCATTAGCCATATAAACATGTCCACATGCACCGTCACACAAAACCAATACAGTCGTTCAACCTTCTACTTTAGGAATTCCATTTAACCTGTCCCTATAAAGTACCTACGAAGTCGTTACAATGTCCCTGNACAACAAAAACATGACCCATCTCGTGTGGTCTGTCATATCCTCTATATATAAACATCCATACATCATGTAAACCTCGTCATCCCTAGCCAGCGGGATACTTCACCATGGTAATACTGTCCCTGATAGTCTCTCCCTGTATCCCTCTCTGTCATCCCAAGTTGGAAAATCGCCAATCTAGGCTTTCCATGTCATCGTTATTCCCACTATCCTATGCCCAAAATCTCGGTCATTAGCCATATAAACATGTCCACATGCATCGTCACACAAAACCAATACAGTCGTTCAACCTTCTACTTTAGGAATTCCATTTAACCTGTCCCTATAAAGTACCTACGAAGTCGTTACAATGTCCCTGCAGGGTTCATACCAGGGACTTGACTTGTCATATATTGCGAATAAATCGACATAGTGGTATTAAAAAAGCGAGAAAAAAACTACCACATGTCCATCGTATTTGCGAATGCGCTGACGTGTTTAGACTCCCATGCCGAGTAGGACAAGGTTAGCCACGTTTAACACGGCAATGAACAACCAAATGATCCCAGCAAGAATAGCTACCCACAAACTATTTGACATATCGACACATCCAACCCGATCCAGTCCACGTTCGTCACCCTTAATACGAACACGCGCCCCAGGGACTACCATCATGTATTTCTTACAGCAAGTGAAATATACCAACGGGGCACTAACAAACGGCAGGATAACACTAAGTGCCACCTGTGACCCGTTAAGTGCCGCGTTAAGTCCATCTTTACCAACTGCCCCAGCAATGATAATCGAAGGTATCACCGAGATACTCCGAGTAATCAACCGACGAAGCCACGGGGCACATCTCCAGTTAAGAGCTCCTTCAGAAACCATTTGACCAGCAATAGTACAAACAATACCCGCCGAGACACCAGAAAGTAACAAGGCCAAGGCAAACAATGTTCCCGCGCCCTTGGAGATACTCTCGGTGAGTAACTGGTGAATACCAAAGATGTCGGCATCAGGAGCGTCAGGGTTATTGTATAATGAGACACCAGCGACAATAAGAATAGCTGAGTTGACGAATAACGCAAAGGTGAATAGGGAGACTCCCAATTCGATAGACGACGTGAATAGTGAATGCCGAACAGCTTGGAGACTAGGGATGTATCCTGAACTATCCGAATCGGCAGACCCATCCGTCACATTCGGATCAGTAAGTTCCTTTGGAAGTAACCCATGACGTACGTCATAATCTCTCAGTCGTGGCTGAACGATTCCCGACCCAAGATATAAACTATGCGGCATAACCGTAGCCCCGAGAATTCCACAAGCCATATATAACCCCTCGGACTCAACCAAGACACTCGACGGGAGATAGCCTTTGAACACGTGACCAATAGGTGTATCCTTCACCATACTCAACTGAATGCAAAAGCATACGACAACTCCAAGAACAAGACAAACAATAAAGCCCTCGAAGAAGCGTAATCCTCGGATATTCCCATGAGGCTGATAAAACAGCAAAGTAACCATAACATCCAAGATAGAAATCGCACACCCCGCAACCAAAGGAACCTTGGGCGCCAACAAATTCAAACCAATCGCAAACCCAATCACCTCTGCAATATCCGTCGCGATAATCGCCGCTTCGGCAAAGACATACAAAAGGTAATTCAACCATCTAGGGAGAAACGCCCGACAAGCTGACGCGAGGTTTAGACCTGTGACGGTGCCTAGGCGGATACAAAGACATTGCAGGAAGATGGCGATTAGGTTGGATAAAAGGACGATGAACAGGAGTTTAAACTCGTATGTAGCACCGGCGGATACATCGGTAGAGTAGTTTCCGGGATCGACTACTCAGGTTAGTTAATGTCCTATGAGACACTGAAGAAAACACTTACTATACGCAACAGAAATCATGAACCCAGGTCCAACAAAAGACCCATACTTCCTAACAGCCCTAACAACCTTTTGCAACGGCGTCAAAACCTCCCCATCACCCACCCGCTCAACAAGACTATCTCCCCCCCAAACACTCCCCGCCGTGCCCCCCAT
>JSUI01005957.1:0-13680 GCA_000833645.1 Huntiella omanensis | reverse complement strand
CCCGACGTTGCCTGGAGAGCCGTCGTATTAACAGTTAGATCTAGTTAGGTAGACGTTAAAAAATACAACAACAACAACAAATACGAAGCAGATTTGAAATTCTGACGTCAAGAACATCATCTTGGGCTGTAAGTTGTCTGAACAGGCGTCCCATAGATATGTTAGACACAAGAAGTGACACTAAGGAGTAGTTAGATCTAGTTAGGTAGACGTAAAATAAAACAACAATGACACCAAGGAGTCTCTCAGTATACCACACCAACTTGCGCCAACATTAAGAGTGGCCGACTCGTCTTCAACCGGCTAATCACAAGTTGATACCAAAGTTTACAAACATCACACTTAATAAACATGATTCCAAAAAACAAACTCAATAAACCTCAAACTATGTTGACCAATCCCAAACAAAAGAAATAACAGCAAAGAACAATAGAAAAGGCTACACCGTCATTACCACCTCACCCCGCGCATCACACCTAATTATCCATAAAGAAATCGTCATCGTCAAAAACATCCTGCGCGTCCTCGTCATATCCACCGCCAAGGCTACCCTCACTTCCACTCAGCATAGCCCGTTCTCTGACTCGAGGAACCACCAAATTGCCCGCATCATTCATCGAACCACTAACCAAACGTCTACCAGTGGCCGCGAAAGCACTAACTGGCTCTTCAGTGTCATTGGAAGCCCACTTGCTGACATCCGGGAACTTGGGAGCATGTGTACTCTCATTGGACACAACTCTTTGCGCGGCCGGCAATTCCATGGCCGACCTGGTCTGTTTGGGCGGAGTGACGAGACCACCGAGAAGAGCCGGTGACACAGTAGCTATCGACTCACCATCAGTGGTAGCTATAGACAACTCCGAAGGTGGAACAGCAGCAGCAGCCGAGCGTTCGATGGCTTCTTTGACGACACCACTAACCTTACCGCGACGAGCAGCGCGCGTAGCGGCGACTGAAGACGGTACCGGGGGTACACTCACGCTGGGCATCCAAGAACCGCCCTTGGTCCATGATCCCCAAGCAGCCTTGAGAGGATTGACAGTGGTAGACGCAACCATCTTGGGCGCCTTTTCCGACCACGTCTTGGCAAGGGAAGGGAGATCAACAGAAGATCCACCCTTCATGGCACGCTCGCGCTCTTGTTCCTCCATCTGTAGATTGGTCTTAAGCCGGATAACAGCATCACGGACAGATTGTTTGTTGAAGGCAGGGGACTCGAGAGCACCAATCACATCCTCCAAATCAGCACGGCGAACAGCCAAAAGTTCCCGCAACCAGATAATCTCATCGTCACGCTTCGTGAGCTTGATATCCATATCTTCCGTCTTTTTCAAGGACAACTCAAGTTCCTCAATACGCACTTCACGATCCTGCAACTGCTCCTGCAAAACAACAATTGACTCACGAAGAGCCTGGGGAGACACCTTCTCAGGCAGTCCATAGCGACTTCTAGGCGCTACCGAGGGAGCAGACAAACTACTAGCACGAGCATTCTGAGCTGCCGCTGCAGCTGCCTGCTTGGCAATCGCCAGTTTCTCTTCTACATGAGTAACTTGGTCTTGAAGAGTTTGCATCTTGCTAGTTGATAGACTCAGTCGTTCCAGTAACATTTGCTGTTGATTCTGTGCCTCATCCGACATCCGAGCCATCTTATGTTTATACTCAACGTGCAAGTCCTCAACGATACGTTGATACTTGGCAGTTACAGCCTGGACATTGCGTTGATCTTCTTCCGCAAACATGTCCGACTTGGCCTTGGAAACATCGGCGTCCATACTGACACTCTCAAGCTTAGACTGCAACTCAACAATGCGCTCCTCGAGCTCCGCACGAACAACATTGACTTGATTATTGGCCTCGTCTACTTGAGCTTGGAGAGTAAGGCGAGTGCGTGTAACCTCTGAGATGGCACTTTCCTGTGCCTCACGTTGAGCACTAAGAATTGCCATCTGAAGCTTATGGTTCTCCGTACGCATGTCTCCTAGCAGACCCTCAACCCGCTTGTTGTCGTTAATGGCACGAAGACCGTCACGCTCGATGGCTTCAAGACGCTCAAGATCCTTTTCAAGACGTTCACGGGTTCTAATCTCAGCCTTAAGTTTGGCCTCAAGAACCTCGTAGCGCGCCGTCATATGCTGTTCACGCAGAGTGCGGCGAGAGTTTTCCTCTGCCATATGATGAGCAGCCTGGGCTACATCATTCTGGAGAGCATTAAACTTGTCACGCCAGCTCTCCCGGATGCGCTCGTTCTCTTCAAGACGAACACCCAAGGTAGCAAGAACACGCTGTAAGTTGGCGTTTTCTTCTTGGACCTTAACAAGAGCATCAGAGGCAACGGTGCTGTTCTCAACAGAAGTAGTGGCACTGGGCTGTGAATTCTTGGACTCAAATTCAGCCTTCCATCTAGCAGCTTCGTCGCGGGCAGCAGAAAGCTCGGCCTCTAGGGTAGAGAGACGAACATCATTAGTTGGAATTGTAGCAGCGGCCGCAGCGGCATCCTTGCGCTCATTAAGTTCAACAACCAACTGCTCCATACGCTCCTTATCCATCTGTGCAATTTTGAGTAGTCTTCTGGCCTCAGCAGCCTCGTCCTCAGCGGCACGACGCAGCTTAATCTCCTTTTCCACATGTTCCTCTTCACGGCGAAGATTATTCTCCATGAGATTGCGTGTAGCAAGCTCGTATTGAAGGCGGCCTTCGTTGTCGCGCAGACGGCCATTAAGCTCAGCCGCAAGATCCTCGGCAGCTCTCCGACTATCAATCTCACTGTTAACACGTGATTCTTCGAGGTGAAGCCGCTGCTCCAAATCTAGGATCCGGGCCTCCATCTCAACTGTTCTCGAGGGGATTTCGTCGACTTCACGAGGAGCAGAAACTTGCGCCTTGAGGTCTTCAATGGCAGCAAGAATGGTTGAGTTAGTGGATGAGTTGTCTGCCAAATGGGAAGTCTGTTGAGCAAGGGCCTCGGAAATGGCAAGACGAATAACGTCCATCTTCTTTTCGCGGCGCGGGCTCATATTACGCGGCATCAAAACATCTTCATCCTCATCATCAGCATCGCTCTGTGGTAAGTCATCCATGCGGCTATGGTTCTTAGGCCCGAGAGAGTCGCGAATGCTAAACACAGCCTGTTCGAGAGGCTCCAAGCGAGCAGCCATCACCTCGCCAACGAGCTGGTTAATGTGATCATCGAAGAAAGCAGCACGAGACATAAGCTTTTCCCGGTCATCGTGGGCAAATGTGCCTTCCCAGTCACTGGGCTGTTCATCTTCTCCAGGAACACCGTCAAGACGAGGGATTGGACCAGAAAAAGAGGCCCTAATCTGAGGTGGATCAATAAATGGATCTTCAGTCCCCGAATGGTTGGCACGGGCAAGCTGCATGTTTTGGTAGTGACGCGAAGGACTAAGGCTAACACTACGGAACTCGAAGCCCGCGTTGCCATGAAGAGGCGGGGTGTTACTGGACTCGGCAAGTGAAAGATTGCGGTTGACACCCTGCTTCCAACGAGGCGGAGGAAGTGGTGTTCGGTGCTCGCCATGGGTAGGATCCCTGTTAAGTTCCAACATAATGTTGTCAATCTCTTCGAAGGTCAGAGTTTCACGCGGGGTGGCAAGCTGAGCAGTATGTTGACCAGTCTCATCTTGACCAGAAACAGACAATGCTTCTTGCGTCGGTTCCGATTCCATAGATTCTTGCTCTGGTGAATGAGGCGCGAAACGGGAAGCCATCAGGCCTACCCGCGGGGGCGGGAGAGAAGGAGTCTCCAACTGACCGTCACCTCCAGAAATGCATACAGGGAGAGGCAATATAGGAGGGCCGTCAGAAGAGATAGCCTCCCGGGGGAAGTTCTCGGGGACTGGCGTAGTTTCATCGGTCTCAGATTCAGCAATTTCGTCTTCGTGTGCCTTGGCAACAGTAACATCGAGAGGTTCCAATGGCGCATCAGCGCAATCTTCACCACCAGATTCAACCTCATAAGCCGGCGCCCCAGGAACAAAGACCTTGGCCGCAACAGACAGAGACTTCTTGTGGCCACTTTTGGTGGCAGGAGCGGGGGACCAGTCGTCTCCAAAGGGACGAGCCTCACTAAAGTTAAGCATTTCCGTCTTGTTGTCGAATTCAAAGGGTGCCCAGTTGGCAGCACGTTGGCCGACAGACTCGACCGAAGGGCTTGCAGCACTGCTAGGCTTGGTGTCCGAGTTCAAAGTCATCGACGTATCGAGAGGAGGGGTGTCCACCTCGTCCTCGTCGGAAGCCTTTTCTTCGGACGAAGCCCGGTGGGCCAAGTCCTCCTTGGTAGGCTCAGCAAACATAGGAACCTGATCATCCTCCTCGTCCTTGGCACCAAACTCACGACCTCGGGCACGCTTGGTACGCCCGTTACTAATAGGCCGGCCGTCAGCATCATACTCAGGCTCAGGTTCTTCTTTGATAACCTCTGTGGGGGGTACAATAGCAATGGCTTTGGACGTTTTGGGTGGCTTCACCACGTCGGGAATCTCAACATTGCCAAAGATAGCACCAGAGAACTGGCTGCTGTTACTGTGGGCGTGGTTGCTAGCTCCTGGTGTGAATGGCGTAAATGTTGGCGCGTTAGGTCTGAAACTCTTAAAGTCAAAACTGCTCTGTCCAGGTGAAAATACTGGCGCAGCCGCACTAACGTTTACAGCAGATGGAGGAGTAGCGGTAACATTGTTAACGATGGCAGCGGTGGCAGCAGGAACAAAAGACTCAAACTTGGATGATGAGCCGCTTGAGTTAAAGTTGAAGCTACCAGGAGTGAAATTGCTGCTGGGGTTGAACTTGAACTCCGGTGCCTCGACGTTAAACTTGCTCATAGAGGGCTTGCTTCCATGACCCGGTTTGTTCGTGGTATTTTCGATCGTGGTTGTGTTGGCTGAATGAGAGTCCTTCCATGGGTTACTATGGATGGTTGAGAATGTATGTTGATGACCACCAACAACATGGCTTTTATGATCGAAGGCCCGGGGCGCTTGAGTCGGGACAACAGGGACAGCAGGTTCGGCAGCAACAGGCTCCTGTGCCTTGGAAAGTTCGTTGCCAGTTGATGAGGCCTCGGTCATTGAGCGTAGCTGGTTTGAAAGGCTGTCGTCGTTTCCGTCGGTTTGATCCATGTAGAAATTGTTCGCCAATGAGTGGCCACGGCTGTGCGGACGAGGGTGTTGCAAAACTGTGCTGCTGGATGCGAATTGTGTTGTGGTTGGAAGAGCAGCAAACTGCACGGATTGTTGTCTTTGGTGCGGTGGAACGTAAGTAACAGGGGCAGCCGCAGAAATTTGTTCAGGTAACATGGTGGGTTCCGGATCTGGATTGTAATCTTTGTGGTCCAGTTCTTTAGCCAGCTGCTTCTCTAAATGGTAATCACCGTTATCAGGGCCAGGGGACGGGTGATATTCAGATTTGGAAGGCTCAGGCGCATGCTGTGACTGTTGCTGTGGCTGCTGTGGCGCTTCTTCTTCCTCTTCCTCTTCCTCTTGAACAACTTCACGCATAATGGGTGTACGACGTGGCGGAGGCATCTGCATATGCATGGGCGATTGGTATGGCTGACTCATCATGGGGTACTGCATTGACTGGTGTCTTTGATGCATGTTCATGGCCGGACTACCAGGTTGGAAGGGTGACATTGGAGACATTGGCGGGAACCCGAGGGGTGACTCGACACGTTGAATGCCCTGCATCATCATACTCTGGTGAGCCCAGTTGGGAGACGGATGTCCCATTTGGAAAGGCGAGTGCGCCGACGGGATAGAAATTGATTGCCGGTTGTTATACTTTGCAGGGTGATGACCATGGCCATGCATGGACACAGGTGTCGCAACAGAATTAGGGCCGGGACTTTGTGTCATGCCGCTTCGATTAAAGGGTGGCGGGAAGGGAAAATTGGACCCGGTTGCGCTCTGGAGCGGGGGAGAAAATACTTGACCCGGGTGCTGCATTGTTGATATGCGACGGTGAGCAAAGTGGGAAGCCGCTGGTGATGGTGTTTGTCGTGGCGGAGCTTCGTCAGCGAGAAGAACACCCAGAGCTCTTAATTTGGCTTCTTGGAGTTCGTTCTTATACTTGGCCCATGCTAACCAAAGCATCTGTTAGTAATGTTTCCAATGCATCATAGGCTTTATTCGCTTACCATCAAGGTCGGGCAATGAAACCTTGTATTTTACTTCCCGACTTTCGCGCTCAATATCTTCTGGCCACGGCCATTCGCTTCGACTTTGCACAGCATTTTGAATCACCTGGCCTTGAGTAGTGTCTTCGCGATCCCAACCATGGTGTGTGCTATAACCAAGAGCCTCCCATTCACGATAAACCCGATCGATGTCCTCCTTAGTCAACACACTTTTTCCGTTTTTTCCTCTTGGGTCGTTGGGTGGTAAAGAAAATGTAACATTCTTGCCTTTCCATTGGACCTTAACTCGTGTCGGTCGAGAGCTAGAGCTCATGCGACTGACCCGGCGACCTTCCTTGGAGGGCACTGGGGGTGGCAGTGACCCTTCGGTGACAGGTGTTTCGGTAGTTGTTGGTGGTCTATCCGTAGAAACGGGCGCTATTGGAAGTGGCTTCTCAGTGCTGGCTGAGGCAGCGTAGCTGGACACAGATCCAGATTCCATTGTGGAATTATTGACGTTTGGGCTATCAGTCACAGCACGCAAAGTCTCTACACTAGAGCGCTTAGATTGGGTGGATAAGAAACGGGTCAGACTGCTAATACCACGGAGGGAGCCTCGGGGGGTATCAAGTGACGCTTCGTTTGTCGAAGCCCAAGGGAGAATATTACTAGAAAACGAGCTTCTCAGTGATGAGATTCCGCCAGTGGGGAACGGTCCAGAAGAACTAGTAGAATCGTTACGGTTGTCAGTTTCGGTAGCCCACGGGAAGCTATCAGGTTCCGATGTATGCTGGCGAATCCACTCTTCTGTTAAACCACGTGCACCTCTACGAGCACGAGCAACAAGGACCGATGCAGAAGGAAATGCCGGCGACTCAGTGACTGCGTCGCGAGCAAATCCTGGTGGTGGGCGGAGAAATGGCGTCGCTAAATCGAGGGCGTGGATAGGTTCGTCTTCTGAAGATTCTTCGGCGTCCGAGTCTGTCTGGAGGGCAGCGGCGGCAGCAGCTTCTCCTAGCCGTAAACGGGCCTGTTCACTATCAGACTCTGGGTAAGGCGAACCCCAGCTAGTGATGAAGCTGCGAGGGTCAACGGGTGGCTCGTCGGTAGCGGGCTCGGCTTCTAAACTTTCAATGGCTCCGTATGCCAAACCACTATCGTCGTCGCTGTTATCTTCTACAGGATACGCAGTTGGTATCAGGACAAACGAATCAATAGAAGCAGACAGTGAATTGGCTCTTTGTGGCGATGCAGTAGGTGGAGTTTGCAAAATTCCACGTACTCGTTCCGAAAGAACAGGTGCGGGTAACGAAGGTAGTATAGGAGACGAGGAAACGTCGTCCTCGCCGTCTGCCGTAGAAGTTGTAGAAAAAGTAGGAGAAGTTAGATGTTCAAGGTGGGGGCCGTCCTGTGCGAAGGCACGAGGAAGCGAGATTCGGGGCGTCTGTTGAGAAGCCGTTTTTCTTGTCGGCCTACGTGATATGAGAGCGTGTTAATATTTGCACGGTTCGTATAAAGTGTCATGGAAAATCATGAATGAGACGGGGCTCTAAGAGAACACCATATAGAACGGAGTCGCGACAGGGAAGATCTAATGGCTTGAACAAGGGCAGAGACCAGGCGCAAGGACTTGATGATGCAAAGAAAAGGGTAATCGCCGGCCAGGGGACAGATCGGACTGTCACTGGGGAGGGGCATGTCAGTGTAGTTTAGCAGCCTAGCTGCCAGAGGGCAATTGAGGGGTACCGTACTCCGGACGATTGTCAAAAGTACGGATCAAGTTTGCGACATCACTGTGTATGAAAGAAGAAGGCGCGATAGACTACAGATCATACAAGCTGCCACATACTAGAAGCGAATGCACAGCAGCCGCCAGTCACCAGACTTTAGCAAACAGTGTACCTGCGGCTCCTCGGGACTGCTGTGGACATCTTCCTTCATTGATTTACAGCAGAACAGGATTTCGCTACCGAATGAAGAGCCTCCACAATAGTTCGCATCGCGTTGTACAGCAATCAGTGGCCGAACAGACGCCAATCTCGAGTCACTGGAACAAGAGAGAAAAGGCTTTCGCCGTTGTACGTCGGGCTATGTCTATCGATGCCGTCTTGAGGCAGTGCCCTGTGTCTTGGGTGTGTCTTGAGATGTCATTTGTAACTTACCGACTGAGATCAGCGCAGACGGGTCAGAAACGCCGTCTACGTGTATCTCGGATTCTTTTGGGGTATTGAAAGTTTCTTGTATGTACGATCGGAGAAACCTCCACGGAGTTGGTGTACGTAATGAACGATACCCAAAGTCGTGATAAATCGTGATAAGGTCGGGCAACCCTATATAAACATATGAAAGGACGTATAGGTCAAGAAATTATAGTCGCGATATGGACTCAACCGATCCAACGCACAGCAAAAAAAGAACAACAAGCGCGTTTCGAAGGATCAAGGAGGAGGGGTTTCCAATAAAACGATTATCAACAAGACAAGAGTATAAATATGTAGTGTATGCAATTAAGTCGGTACGTCGTAACGATCGCAGTGTCGATTAAAATTAAGGCGTTATAGGAAATCTCAGAACAGTCTGCGAGAGTGTATGTATGTATGTATGACGTCTCAACACGGCTGTTATTCCGAGTACTTTTCCGGCAAACAATCTGCAGGTTTGCTGAATGGCTAACCCACAATATGAATGCGAAATGTGGCCGCAAGCCTGTAAAAAACACAAGCCAAAAAGGGCAAATTAAACTGTACTCGACAGCGTTATAAAAACACGAATAGAACACGATAAACAAAAGAAACGCGCAACAAATAGTCCGGAGGAGTGACAACTAGCGAAGGAGGAGGAGAAAATTCACAACAATTGGTCACCTCAGAATTGAGACCAGGGTAGGTGCTGAAGGACAGAATCACGGACGGTCGAATCACAGCACCTGCCGTAGACGTCTTCAAAAGTGGCAGCTGTGCACAAACGATGACGCACGACTTTGCACACAAAGGTTGAAGTCAAAGTTGCTTATCACAGAATTACAAGAGAGGGTTCATTATGTCAGACAACTAGCGGGGTTTGTTAAAGAAGACACTAAGAAGCGTCCATTCCGATTACGAAGAGACAACGCTATTATAGACAATAGTGTCAACAACAAAGGGGCGGAACGAAGCGACCAACCAAAATGAAACAACCTATCGTCATGCACCAAAAAACGGATGGAAAATTTGTCCCAACGCATAGGGTTAAATCATGTCAAAAGGGTTCCGGGGAAATCGGCAAAATAGAATCGCGATATAGCGATACTCTTTATAGTTGTAGGACACGAAAGTTACGTCATACATGTCTAAACTTCATGTTTTAGTGGGTATGTTCACTATAGCTTGGTTGAATTGTCAATGCTATCTATTTGTAGACAAGGCCCTTGTAGTATATGTTTACAGATATACACGGGACATGAGCTTTGTATTTTGGATTTAGCCATCTTGAACTAGACGCTACTCGTTTCAGTGTCGCCGCTAGTTATGTACATATATATTTATCCATATCGAACATTGCTGCACCTAGAATAAATGGTCAGACAGGGAAACACTAGTTAGTATGAGAAACCAACAAGACAGTATACAAATGGTAAAGATCATGCACAGAATAGTAACCAAAATTGTATCGACTCTGCAATATGCAGGCGAGGATATATCATAACATTGTCATCTTACACTAGACTAAGACTAACTATCAAACTCAACACGCATGCCCAGCACACTAAGGCAATCCCAGTTGTCTCGTGAGGAATCACTCGGCAAATATTCTTGATATTGCGAGGAACACGTAAACTCGTACAAATGCTTCATGGATGAAACTTAGATCAAGCTATAGAACAAGGAAACGGCAGCAACAAGAGCAGCACCGAAAGAACGGCTGATGGGAGAAGCGCCACTAAGAACGGGCGAGGTAGGCTGGGCAACTCCAGCACCAGATCCGGAGATGGAACCGGTAGCGGCAACAGTTGAGTTGTTGGCAACACCAGCAGAAACAGAGCGGGCCGCGACCTTGGCGCTGGAGGTAGAAGTAGCGGAGGTGGTAACAGTGGTCTCAGGGCCGGCAATGGTGACAGCGCTAGTGTTGATAATGGTGGTAGTGCGAACCTCGACGGGATCGATGCGCTGGTCAGCGGAGATGGTGTTGATCTCAGGGACAGCCAGAGGAGTCAACATTCTGAACTCAGTAGGGTAGGCGAAATCGCTGGAGGTAGTCTTGGCAGCAGCAACGGCAATCTCGTCCTTCTTCTGAGGAAGCTTCAGGAGATCACCAAGAGTTACACGGGTGTGAGTGGCAGTAGCAGTGGGCTGAGCGACGGCCTGGGTAACAACAACGGTCTTCTGGTACTCGGCAGGGCAGTTAACAACGGCAATACCACACTCGGTGAAAGTGAAAACAGAGTTAACCATCTTAACACCGTCAGTAGCAGTGGGAGTAACCGAAGGAGGAGTAGTGATCTGGTAGTCCGGCTCGGTCGAAGTAGCCAGAGCAGAAGTAGAAGAGGGCGAACCAATCTTGGTCATGGTAACAGAGGCTTCGACAGCAGAAGTGGAACCGGGAAGACGGGGAGCAAGGCACTGAGTGCGGACGGGCGACTTCAGAAGAGTGGTGACGACATCAGGAATAGCAAGACCCCAGTCTTGAATACCGAGCTTAGCGTAGGCACCAATGTTCATGTCAAAGAACTCCTCAGCCTGGATGAAGCAAGTGTCGGTAGGCTTGAAAGAGGCGACAAACTGGACGACGTTGGCGTAGACAGCAACTACAGCAGAGGCGGTGACACCAGCATCGAGTTCAGCACCGGCCTGGATACGGACACGGAGGGAAGCAGTAACAGTAGAGGTAACACCAACCAGCTTGACGGGAATAGTCTGAACACCGATCTTGCTGAAGTCGTGATCGTAGATCTTACCCTTGAAAAGACCAGTCTCGACGAAAGCACCTTCGGGAAGCTGGAGAGCGAAACCACCAGTGAAGTCGATCTTGGTGGTCAAATCAAGAATGAGATCAACAAAGAGAAGGACACCGACGCTCAGCTGGCTGGTACCAACACCGATAGGGGAGTTGAGGGTGAAAAGGTTTAAAGTTAGGGTGTTTGAGTGCTTGACAGAGACCGTGAGATCCAGGGACGAAGTCAAGTTGAGGAAGTCAACGCGAAGACGGGGGTTAATAACGTGGGTGTTGGTCAAGTTTACACTGACGGCACCAGTGGTGTGGCACTCCTTGCAACCAACAGTGATAGCCTCCAAACCATGAGACAAGGTCAGAAGGGGTTTATCAGTCAGATGGTGCTCGAAGTTGACAGTGTGGAAGAGACGCTTGCCGACGTATTGAGAGCGGGCCTCGGCCATAGGGTTCTTGACCGGGACATAGTTGAGAGGACGGACAGACTCGGGAAGATCCCAGCTATCACTGACCTGGGCAACTGGCTCAATGACGGGCTTGGCCGAGGCCGATGTAGCCATAAGGGCCACGAGGGAAGTGAGGGCAGAGAAGAACTTCATTGTGATGGGTGGATAATGATTCGAAACCTCTAAAGCGTTGGATGCAGGTATATAGGAAAGTTTGGTGTAGTGTAGGGAATCAAGACTCTAGCTGTAGCAGACAAGATATCAAACAGTGAATAGAGTGATGATGATAAGAAACGGGGAAGTGATGAAAAGAATGAAAATGCAAAGGCGTAGGGCCAAAAAGAATGTAAGATGCAAAATGAAAATGCGAAAAGAATGAAATGCACAGAGGAAAGAATGAATGAATGAAGATCTGATGATCTGGTGAAGAAAGAAGGAAGAATAGAATACAAAAGAGGGGGCACCGCGGGATATAAGTAGTGAATCCGCAGCCGTACTGTGCATACAGCTGTGCATACAGCTGTGCCGTGCCGTCGAGCTAATGGTGGCCGATCATGATCCTGGTCTTGGGCGGGTAGGTTTTTGGGTGGTTGAATGTTTGGCAAGATCCAGATGTCAATGAAGATTCACGCCCCCTCCTTGGTCTCCGCACGTACCACTTTCTTCGCCGGGTGCCGGCGTGTGATCGACGCCCCCGTTGTCTTTTGGTAACTCGTAAGTGCTCCGAAGGGTCTGCGCTGAAAGCCGGTGGTATTCCACCTGTTTTATCATGGGATTCCATTTGATGCTAGTTATATCGGGATGTCTATCTATATGTGTTATTCCGGAAAATAATATAGTAGGATTCTTAGATTGTGTTGCACGTGAAGCCCACTTACATACTTATCAATCGTATCTAATGAGGTGAAAGTACCCAGTCAGATATCGTGCCACAAGATCTATGACACCTGCCTACTGGGTAGGTCCATATGTCAATTGGTGTGCTGGTAATAGCTTTCGCAATATCAACCCTTTTTGGAATGTGGCAATGATGACTTACATCTAGCTCCGAACTAGCTATGTATGTATGTCTGTTTATAGGGCAAATATAAACTTGCTCTCACCCATGTGAAGTTTGCGTCAAATCATAGCAAGGAGTATCATCTAGATGTAGCGAGATCGCCTATGCAAGCATATATTCACTTTGATGTTTGTACCAAGAATGCAAAGACCAAGTTCTGGGACGTTGCCGTCTCACTTGCCACTCGCCAGTGTCCGCGTATTTCGTATGGACAAAGATAGCCGTGCGTAGGCCCAATGCTAATACATGCTAATACATGCTGCCTATTGGCCCTATAGATAGTTGTGAGACTAACTGCCAAGCTATGGGCACGGTTGCTCATCCGAAGCGTGCCCCTGTTATCCCTGTTATGGATGCATACTTCGATGCAGACACTATGTAGAATTTGCCATCTGCCGATTGGAATGTTTTTGTTCTTGTTATTAACACCTTACAATGTCGTTTGACGTTACGTTCCCACATAGTACCTGATCAGCAAGAACTGCAACCACTACGACAGCTATGGGTTACGGCCGGCTGGCTGGTTTGTTTGTGGTCATTGTATGTAGATAGCTCCGAATAGTATGAATGTCACGTGTAAGAATTGATAGTTCATGAAGTCTAGGAGGCTCAACTGTCATCTGTTATTGCGATAGAATGACATAGTCTGTGGTCACCCTGAAAGCATAATAATATGAAGATCGATATGGCGTAAATGTCAACTAAACCGACACTTGACAGTGACAGTATACGTCAGCCGCTCAGAAGAGAACCAAGCAACCGAGCATCCGAGCAACCAAGTGAAATCGGCATGCATGGGCACTGCATGGTCCGTCATTGACTTATCTAGCAATATTTAGACCGTATTCCTGGTACAAAACCCGATATCCGAGGTCAGACTTTTGGTGGTATGTCCCGATTAATACGGGGTTGGTCTTCTGGAACGTGGTTTACAAAAATATAATCATGAACGAAATTGAGGTAGTTTGTAGACAAGGGAAGAGTGGTGCAGTTTAGTGAGGTTTCGGATGCCAGTTCCGGAGACTTGGTGTTGATTGATTGATTGATTGATTGATTGTTCCATTTATAACCTGATTAGCAGGACTAATTCCTCTATCTGCAGGCCGGGAGAC
>JSUI01005956.1:0-13660 GCA_000833645.1 Huntiella omanensis | reverse complement strand
GGGAGCGGATTGTAGGGTTAGGGTATTTGGTTACGATTGAGAAAGCTTGCACCTGGTCGCAATTCGGTGACGCGCCTTTACAGATTCAGACTCCTGCGCTTAAGCCCGGGATATTGTAAATGCGCTCTCTCATTTGTATGTGTGTACAAACATATGTACATACATCCACAAGACTGGCGTGTTTTAACGTGATCGTCAACTGGCTTCGCTGAAAGTGTTTCCATTATTCCAGAAGCGCGCTGTCAAAAACGCCTATGTATGTACATACATAATATGCTCCAGACCAAGGATTCTCACACAAACACGAAGTATTACTCAGCTTTTCGCCTTCACAATGATTAAGATCAAGTCTAAAGCAACAGATTTACCACCGCCTCCACCTCCGTTATTGAACTTCACGCGATTTCTCAAATGCAAGTCTGAATTACAGCGCGCTTTCGGCGTCCCAAAACCAATTGCACAAGGAGAGCTAGAACAAGCTCATGAGCTACTTGATCAGACAATCTCGGCCATATCTGAAGCTGTGGACAAGATTCTCCACCATTCTACTATTCCCGGAAAGTTGGGTCCAGAGCTTGAGGACTTCAAGCGGCATTTCCATGCGTTCCGTGAATGTCTGCCAGGAATCCGGACTTTGAGCTTGACCAAAGATGAATGCGTCTTTGAAGCAACGAAGAATATTGTGGTGTCGATAGTGTTTTTGTTATCGACAACTATTATTCACGTTATCTGTCTCCTTCATCCAAGGTGGTTGTACCTCGGGATCAGACGCGTGCGTCGCACTCATCGTGCCTTGAACCTAGCGATTTCTGAAATCCTGCAGCTGTTCTTTCCATGGGACGGTCATCGTGTCGGGTTCTCAGATTCTTTTGAAATATATATTGATAGTCCTACATTACAAAGCAGCAACCCGGCAATTCAGACTGGATGTTTGGACGACCTCCGAAACTTGCTTCCTGTACTGGAAAAGACAGGACAATGGGAATTACTCGCTTGGAACAGTCGGTACGACACCTTGTTACGTGCCCGATTCGTTGACATCGGACGACTCTTCAAGAAAGCTGTGGATATGTGCAATAGACCAAAATGGGCTGGACTCATGTTGCCTTTGCCTTCTGAGCTTGCTCGCAAAATGGACGGTATCACTGGTCTATCAGCACGCGCCGACTTTCATATTCAGTGGATTAAACCTGACATCATGTCGCGCATCACCGAACAATTTCCAAATTTGGAACAAACTATCTCGTTAGGAGATGCTAGCCCACACATGTGCGGTTCTTACAGGTCTCCTGGACGATGGCTCGTGTCATGTGAAGAATACCAGCGTTGGTATAACTCGGCCAAGGGTACAACTGATCGATTTTTGTGGTGTATTGGCGGTCGTAAGTGATGACCTACTTAATCTATTGACAAATGCTAACTGTTCAATTAGTCGGCGTGGGAAAGTCTGTTTTGATGTGAGTGGAAAACTCAGTCTATTGAAGACTTCAGTATTGCTGTTAGTAGACAGTGCCTAACACCATACTAATCGATCATCTTACAGGAATGGCATTATACGGTTTCACCTAGGTGACTGGAAACGTTACCCGCTATGGCTCCGCCCAATCATGGTCCATATGCACATGAAGTTTGAACATCCTTTGAATGAGGTGTCAATATTACAGGAGATACTGAAGCAAGTTTTGGCCCAGACAAAATCACCAACTAACTTGGTAGTATCCATGTATAATACACTCATTCGGGACCCTGGAGCGTCCATAGACCGGGATATGGTTTATGCTCTGTTGCAGGAACTGACCGAAACATACACCACGTACATCTTTTTGGATGGACTAGATGAGTGTGCTCCCGCTTTGGTTGCACATCTGGTTCGGCGTCTGGTATCCCTCGGGCCAAGTTCCCGAATCATCTGTTTCTCACGCCGAACCTCGCGCATCTCCCCAGAAACATATCCAGAGTTCACATTCATGGAAATAGAAGCGAACAAGCAGGATATTGAACCTTACCTACTCTATGCGTCAAAACGCTGGGGTATTCCTCCCGAGTATCCGTTCGCATCACCTGATACAAGACCGGCAGCTCTGGAGCAGTTGGCCGCTAATATGGAGGGAATGTAAGTACCCCGTGAGTCTTCTTTAGACTTTCATGTTAACTGTTCTCTCCACCTAGGTTTCTTTTATTGGCGGCACAAACGAGGCAAGCTAAACGCTCTGGTTATACAAAAGACCTGTTTAATCGCCTTGACGAGATACCTGAAGCTGTCTTTCCCCGATTTAAACAGACTATGCGGCGCATCTCACGAACTGAAGATAGCAAGGATATACACAATTTGATAGCCTGGGTTTCTGTGAAACACCCACTGTCCATTGCAAAGGATATTCCTTATCTTCAATCTCAGTTCACCGCCACCGACATGGCAACTATCAATCGCCTGGTTTTGGACAGTCTTGGTATTCTTCGTATTGTTGATGGTGACAGCGTGACATTCACTACTCGTATTGCGGAGGCATTTGTGTCGAGCAAGTTTCTAGGGTTTTTCCCTTCGTTTATTTCTGATGTACGCCATGCTATGTCTGCCGGCAACTTGGAGGATGTGCCCGAGGACATCAAGAGTCGTTTTGATCGATTTGAAAGCTTTTTAGCTAGCCAATCACGGCGGGTGTCGACGACCGTTGTACCGGCCTGGGAGATCTTCAACATCGATGATGAAATTGTGCCTCTTCCTTCCATCACGCAAGCCTAAGAATTAAAACTTCTGTTACTTCACATCAATCGTCCAGCCACACGTTTCTACGTAATTACGTTCACATATCCCCTAATCTTGTGTTGCTTTTGTCTAATACAATCTTCATCGCTACTTGCCACAAGATCCATACTGCCTATTATTCCTCTACACCTCGTTTATCGATCCGCTCGCACAAACCAACCCGCCTCACCGGGGAACCAGCAGCCCGTTCCAGTGCTTCTCGAAGCCATGTACACTTGAAACCACCCCCTTCAATCCGTCGCTCGAAATGTATGCGCGACTCCGGGAAAGCCTCCGTGATCCGATGTAATAGCCGGACGGCCGTCGGATTTGAAGCATGTCCGAGACAAATTCTTTCGACGCTGTCCGCGCTGAAGCTTGGAGCATGTCTCGCTATGACACCGAGAATTTGTTCCGCTTGGTTAGGGTCTTTCAGTGATAACGAGGTGTCGTCAATTCGGTACAAGTCCAACAGATTGGCGTCATCCAAGACCTGAGAAGCATCACAGCGACATGCCGCTCTCCTGGATGAGTTTGCAATGTGCGTACTGTCAGGATTGTCTGTTACACCAAGGCTGCTGGGTTGTGTCGTTTCCCATGGCATCAAGTCATAGAAGAGACAAACCAGCTTTAGTGCACATGTGATCTTGATTTCCCCAAGCAAAGCCACTAGATAGAGCAGACAATACCGAGCCGCCATGTCGACTTGAGCCGCACAGCTGTCGATTTTCCCACATAATTGCTCATACCTGCCTTCCGTCAAACACTCCACAAGTTTCAAAACTTCGTCGGACTTTATCGTCGATAACCTGAGTAGGAACAGAGCGACCAAGCCCAAGCTAAACAAGTCCAACTCATTAGATTGTATCCTTCGGATATTACTCTGGTCTGGCAGATATGCACTTACTGTACTCCAAATGATCGCAAAATGCCCTCGACAAGCGATTGTACGTGCGGATGAACAGCAGGGTTTTCTTTCGCTGCTTCTTGTAGTTGAGCTTCCAGGCTGTTTTGGCTTGGTTCGATGGGTTCGTCTGTGGGTTCCTCTGCGGGTTCGTCTGTGGGTTTGTGTGTGGGTTTGTGTGTGGGTTTGTGTGTGTCCTCCAGCTTCGGTCTTCCTTTTCTCGAAAATACAATCAACCTCAGATTGGGGTGGAATTCGGACAGATTCTCCATTAGCTTCCACAAACTACTCGAATAATCTACACCATCTAGGATCATGTATAGCGGACCACTAGCAAGGCAGTATTCGATCGCCAGGAGAGCCGCCTGCGTATTGGTTGTTGCTGAGGCCGATAGAGAAAATGCACCAGTTTGCTGTATTCCACAGCCATCAGGGAATAACCTCTGCTTGGCAAGCTGTCGTACTATGTCCTGCAAAATGTACAAATCCGAAGAATCTCCAATGAACTGGATATGGCTGATTGTGACGACGACGCGGTGGCTAGCTGGTAGAAGTCCCTCACTCATGATGTCAGGAAAGCTTTGAGCGAGTAATGCCCTGGTTAACGTTGTTAGAAGTTAAACTGTGTCTTCCCAAGGTCCCAATGACTTACGCTAGCGTTGATTTGCCGCTGCACACTACAGTCACATGGTTAACCTTCTGAACTACATTTCCTTCGATGTTGATAAGTTTCTTACCTGGGCCGTGCAACCACAATGTGGTAGATTGCTTCCCCCGCAGAAGCTTCTCGACGTCCTCGCGAATGCCATCGAGCATCAATGATTGTTGAGCACAGCTAATTCTGCTACTAGTCAATAGTATCCTAGAAGCATCTTCGGAAGAACACACAGGCCCAATCAAGCCATGGTTGGGCAAGAGAGTACGTTGAACTGTGTCTGCTGCTGTGACGCGCTCTCGAAGAGCCCTTGCTATCTCTAGCCAGCGTTGCATGTGTGTACTGAGACCCCCAAGCATAGCGGTCATCTTTTTATTGTCTGATACCAACCAGGTAACGGAACTCCAGGCTTGGCTCATATTGTCTTTGACCTTCCTGAATCTTCTTTTGACTAGTATATGAATGATAGCAATATGTTAGTAATATGCCTATCTGATTATGGGCTCTATGTGCTTACCTCGTGAACTCGACTCGGCTGGGGTCAACACAGAAGCCTTGTTGTTTGTTATAACTCGGTGAGTTCTACTAAAGACCTCAGTGACAGTGTTGAAAACAGTCTGGAGCTTCAAAAGCCTGATCATCAACTGATAGTCGACGATGCTGGCAGTTACACCCGCAGCGCTGACACATGCTGTCTCGACCGAGGGTGTCACTTGATCAGGGAGGAACTTGGCCAGCCAGAAGATAGTTTCATCGATTTGCTTGTTGATGGCTTGTTTGTCTTCGTTCATGATGTGTCGTAGGGACTGGAATTCTCTGGTCGCATGTGTAATTGCCCCACAGAGGTATTCTACTTGGTCGACATTCGTTTCGCGCGTTAGGCCTGCCAACCGGAAATCAACCGCGACCATCCATATTTTGGGTATGAGGGTGAAAACGGATATTGCAAGACCGGCCGGGTCCATGTTGCCGGGTGTTGAGTCAAAATGGCGAAATACTGTCAAATTTTGGTGTCTTGGGCGAGGGACGATGGCGGAGATGGTTGAGATTTGGCTAACAGAGAATGATATGGGTGCCACGAAGCTTGTATAATGGGATCGGGATCAATGAGGGTATCGAGTACAAAGAAAGGTCTTATTTCACCATGACTAGGACGATCAATGGCCCAAGCCCGCTTGCGCCCAACCTGACTATCTAGAACGGCAGTTTTTCTAGACCGGCTCGGCTACTTCACCAGCCTAACTGCCAGATATACACTGCGTATGCGATCCTACTCCTTATGCATATCTTCGTGTGCCTAGAACCCAAATTTGCTATTTACAGTGCATTCTCGGTGCCCAACCTAGTTTCGGAGGAATATCTGCATAACTGGATGTCAATATTTTCAGGGCGTGATACATGTTGGCGAGCATCGTGCTTCTTTGGATTCAGACTACACGGGTTTGTTTTTGACACACTGCAATGCAGATTACTAGAGTACATATCATGGTTTGTAATAAGGTGTGTAATTGGCGTTCCTCGTCGTACAGGACGGGAAGCTCCGGCGCTAGGGCCTTACATTGTCCTCAAGACAACGCACGGGCAAATCTTACCAGGGTTCTCCTGTGAGCCCTTTATTGGCCATTTAGCTGGCATGTTGACCAACTAGCCTTTTTGGCATATAAAGGCCAGAAGACCCGTAGTCATACGCACATTTGCATGGATTATAGTGCTTATTGGTCTGGTAACTTTGACGGACTGGCAGACATCAGTATACCACTGCGCCAAAAGAATTGGTACCTTTGGACTTTGTTACTAATGCTGTTGTATCAGGGACTATATAGGAGGCAATTACTATACAGTGAGATCGAACACTTAGTGAGTAGCCATCAGACAGGGCAGAGGCTGACAAACTTCTCAAGTAACCTGGGTTGATTGACCGACAATATTTGCCTTTTTGGTTGTGAACAGCCATTGTACATATATACTGACATGCGTATATAGGCCCATGTAATATATGCTTAGTGGGAGTTTAGACCACGTGCTATACGCCCATGTAGTGATCAATCATAAGCGCTTCCGCCAGATTCGGATAAGGAGAAGTATGGCTCGGCCCATACGAAGACTAGTTTGCTCAATAGTAGCTCGCGGAACAGGAAGCTCAGGCAACCTTGGTATTTATGGACGTACATACATACAACGTATGTGAATATGCTGGATTTCGTGTGGTGAGATACCGAGCGGGGTAAATTAACATGTAAATGCGAAACGCCTGCTCTCCGGTTGACAGTGACCCAACCTATAAAACCGTAATCCGAACCCAGGAAATAAACAAAGGGGATAACGAAGGAAAAGACAAAAGAAATGACAACACCCAACTCGTCTTCTCTCGTTCCTTCCCTAATCCCCCCAGCCAAATCGTATTTACACTCGCCTCACACCGCAATATGGGTATACAATGTGCCTTGTGAGATAAATCCAATTTCGATGTTGATGGATAGTTCAGACGATGGAAACTATAACATGATACTCAAACTACTTTGGCAGTTAGTTTATGCGGCCGGAATGATGACCGAGGTGTGGAGGGATAATAGACAGTTTGGATCTAATAACAGGTAGCAATGAAGATTGTATTAAATGAAAACAACGCGAGATGAGGGGAGACTTGCACGTGAGTGTGTAGGGGTTTGTAGCTGCACAATTGGTGTAAAAAACCAGAAATTTCCATTCTTAGGCTTGCGTGATGGCAAGACGGGACACGGATTCATCGTCAACGTTGAAGATCTCCCAAGACGGTACAACGGTCTTCAACGCCCGCCGTAATCGACTAGCTAAAAAGCTTTCGAATCGCTCAAACCGATTCTTGATTTCCTCGGGCATATCTTCCAGATTCCCAGCAGACAGAGCATGTCGTACGTCAGAAACAAAAGCAGGGAAGAAAACGGAGAAATCAGTCGAGACAAATGCCTCCGCAATACGAGTAGTGAATGTCACACCGTCACCATCAGCAATACGAAGAATACCAAGACTGTCCAAAACCAGGCGATTGATAGTTGCCATGTCTGTAGCAGTGAACTGAGATTGAAGATAAGGAATATCCTTTGTGATGGACAGTGGGTTTTTCACAGCGACCCAGGCGATCAGATTATGTATATCCTTGCTATCCGTACTTCGTGAAATACGGCGCATGGTCACGTCAAATCGGCGGAATACAGCATCGGGTATCTCGTCCAGGCGATCAAAAAGCTCATGGGTATAACCAGAGCGTTTAGCTTGCCTCGTTTGTGCCGCCAATAAGAGAAACCTAGATAGAACAAACGATTAATATGAAAATCTAAAGAAGACTCATGGGGTACTTACATTCCCTCCATATTAGCGGCCAACTGCTCCATAGCTGCCGGTCTTGTATCAGGTGATGCGAACGGATGCTCGGGAGGAATACCCCAACGTTCTGACGCGTAGAGTAAGTAAGGTTCAATATCTTTCTTGTTCGCTTCTATTTCCATGAATGTGAACTCTGGATATGTTTCTGCGGAGATGTGCGAGGTTCGACGTGAAAAGCAGATGACTCGGGAAGTTGACCCGAGGGATACCAGACGTCGAACCAGGTGGGCAGCCACAGCGGGAGCATACTCATCTAGTCCATCCAAAAAGATGTACGTCGTGTATGTTTCGGTCAGTTCCTGCAACAGAGCATAAACCATGTCCCGGTCTATGGACGCTTCAGGGTCCCGAATAAGTCTATTATACATCGATACTACCAAGTTAGTTGGTGATTTTGTCTGACACAACACTTGCGTTAGTATCGCCTGTATTAACGAGATCTCATCCAAAGGATGCTCAAACTTGAAATGGATATAGACCATGATTGGGCGGAGCCATCTTGGGTAACTTTTCCAGTCACCTAGGTGCAACCGGATAATGCCATCCCTATAAGATGATCGATTAGTATGCTGTTGGGCACTGTCTACTAACAGCAACACTGAAGTCTTCAATAGACTGAGTTTTCTACTCACATCAAAACAGACTTTCCCATGCCGACTAATTGAACAGTTAGCATGTGTCAATAGATTGAGTAGCTCATCACTTACGACCGCCAATACACCACAAAAATCGATCAGTTGTACCCTTGGCCGAGTTATACCAACGCTGGTATTCTTCACATGACATGAACCATTGTCCTGGCCAACTGTAAGAGCCGCACATGTGTGGGCTAGCATCTCCTAACGAGATAGCGTCTTCCAAATTTGGAAAGTGTTCAGTGATGCGCGACATGATGTCAGGTTTGATCCACTGAATGTGAAAGTCGGCGCGTGCTGATAGACCAGTGATACCGTCCATTTTGCGAGCAAGCTCAGAAGGCAAAGGTAGCATGAGTCCAGCCCATTTTGGTCTATTGCACATATCCACAGCTTTCTTCAAGAGTCGTCCGATGTCAACGAATCTGGCACGTAACAAGGTGTCGTACCGGCTGTTCCAAGCGAGTAATTCCCATTGCCCTGTCTTTCCCAGTACGGGAAGCAAGTTTCGGAGGTCGTCCAAACATCCGGTCTCAATTGCCGGGTTGCTGCTTTGTAAAGTAAGACTATCGATATATATTTCTAACGAATCCACGTGCTCCATATAATTTGTTGCCCACGGGATGGAAAGTTGCAGAATTTCAGAAATGGCCAGGTTCAAAGCACGATGAGTGCGACGCACGCGTCTGACCCCGAGGTACAACCACCTAGGATGAAGAAGACAAATAACGTGAATAATAGTTGTCGATAACAAAAACACTATCGACACCACAATGTTCTTCGTTGCTTCAAATACCCATTCATCGCTGGTCAAGCTCAAAGTCCGGATTCCTGGCAGACATGCACGGAACGCATGGTAATGCCGCTTGAAGTCCTCAAGCTCTGTACCCAACTTTTCGGGAATAGTGGGATGATGGAGAATCTTGTCAACAGCTTCACATATCGCCGAAATTGTTTGGTCAAGCAGCTCATGAGCTTGTTGTAGCTCTCCTTTTGCAATTGGTTTTGGGACGCCGAAGGCACGCTGTAACTCGGACTTGGATTTGAAAAATCGCGTGAAGTTCAATAACGGAGGTGGAGGCGGTGGTAAATCTGACGCTTTAGACTTGATCTTAATCATTGTGAAGGCGAAAAACTGAGTGATATTTTGTGTTGGTGTGAGAATCCTTGGTCTGGAGCATAGTATATATGTACATAGGCGTTTTTGACTGCGCGCTTCTGGAATAATGGAAACACTTTCAGCGAAGCCCGTTGGAGGTCACTGTTAAAACACGCCAGTATTGCGAATGTATGTACATGTGTTGGTACATGAACACATGAACATAGTCCTGCACACACAAATATAGAAATGGGAGGATGCACCTACAATATCACCTGGTTTAAGCGCACGAGCCTGAATTGCATGTAAAAGCGCGTCATCAAATTACGACCAGGTGCGAGCTTTCTCAATGGTAATCATATACCCTAACCCTACATGTGGTGCCCAGGACTCTCGACATCTGACCATTTATTTCCTACTTTACGGTTTTGGACATATCCAATCCTGCCCCGTCATCGTAGTTGACTCACCTGATCTAGATGCTCAATTACACCGAGGAAAACATGTCACTTGTGAACAAGTCACAAGTGCTCGAAATACGCCATACTAGGAGTGAAACACCAGATACACTACGGAAAGCCGCGCACATTTCATATACTTGTAGTCTAAAGGTCGCCAATTCATAACATCATGGCACGTACTGACTGGCATTTCGCCTTTGTACATAGGTATGTACATGCTGCCCCCTCCGAACCTGGTGGCGTGTGGATCACATACGGAGGCAAAGAGCTGTCATCAAAGGATGTGTCAGCCTCTGCCCTGTCTGATGGCTACGCACTATGTGTTCGCTTCTCATTGATAACTGTATAGGAATTGCACCCTACATAGACCATGATGGAGCGTTCCCTGATAACAAAGTCCAAAGGTGCCAATTCTTTTGGCGCAGTTCTATGCTGATGCCTCCCAGTCCGTCAGGATGACAGGGGTTCCTCTTTGGCAACCCTTACGTGGGTTAGAGACATAAAGTCTCTGTATGAATATGACTGGTGTCCGGAAGTCAGAGGTGGGGTACGAGACACTCCGCATTTTGTGGAAGACGGGGCTGAGGCCGACTTGGACATATGTACCCGCAGCATTAGCACACGCTGGCATCTCACAAGTCCAGATGGACAAGCTGGAGGCTGCTCAGTCTGAGGCTTTACGCGTGTACACCGGTGCTCAAACTAGTACGCCTCTCCCCCGCCTTCGTATTGAAGCTGCCTGCGAGCCACTACAAGAATATTTGGTTCACCGCGCTGCCCGTAGCGAGGCCCGGGTCATGGAATCCCCCGCGTGGACGTCAGTTCTCACACAGATTGTGCGAGCAACCGGCACTTCACTCGAAGACTCTTTTCCTCGGTCAGAATACCAGCGCAAGGTTAATGTTCTCAGGTTTGTGGGAGATGAGAGAGAGAGGAGGTGGATGTTGGAGCGGAGGAGCGCCGGGCGCGAGAGAGTTGATGCTCTTTCCAGGGATCCTGGCCGAGAAGCGCGGACGGATTGGCGATGGAGACGAGTGAGAAAGATACGGAAGGGGCTAACATTGGAGCTCAATGGGTTTTTGACGAGGCTTCGGACGGGCCATGACGGACGGACTTCTGGTTTTCTGGAGGCTATCGGTAGGCGCGACGATGCTAGCTGCCATTGTGGGCGGAGGAGACAAACGGTTTTTCATTTGGCGGTGGACTGTCCGGACTTGGCCAGCGGCCGGGTGCCGCTCAACTGGAGTATTGATACTCTGAACAAGCGGCCTTTCGAGGATGAGAGGGGAACTGTGTCCGATCTCTATGGTCGATACAATGACGCTCTTAGACATCCGTTGGCAATCATCGCAAGGGACGACTCTTTTACACCTTCACAACAATCACAGCTGTTGGAACTCACGACGACATAACAAGCACCTTTCTTCTTTTCTTTCTTCATCTTTTCTCTTTATATTGCCTTTGCACACACACTACTCCCTTCATTTGCTCCTTCATTCCCTCTTTTGCTACGATTTCATCTTTCTTGGGTTTATCTCGCGGACTTTTCTATCTTCTTTCTTTGATTTTTCTCATGCTGCTCTATGCAGTATGAGTCCTTCCTCCCCCTTATGGTGCTCTTTGCCTCTGCAGGTGTTTCACACGCCACCAGGTTTCGAGCGACAGGCGTGTATGTATGTACTCAGGCGAAATGCCAGTCAGTACATGCAATGATTTTTGCATTGGCGGTCTTTGGATTGCAAGTATATGAGATGTGCGGGGTTTTCCGTGGTGTATATCTGGTTTTTCACTCCCATTATGGCGTCTTTTAGGCACTTGTGACTTACTCACATGTTGCGTATTTTCCTCGGTTTGGCTGGTTTGACAGGCTGGGTGGGTTAGCTACTACAGAAGCAGAATTCATAGAACCAAATAAATAAATAAATATGACTGGTGTTTGTTATGTGATAGCTATTTTACGATATATATGAATACAATCAAGTCACCTGTGATACTTTGTTCCACACGTATATATGACATCAACAACAGACGAGATCAGTGCTTGTAGTCAATGACGTCATGCCTGCTGTGAGTTTGTGAAGCGCATTGAGATATCACAGAGAATGTGCACGCCCCATAAACGTTTCTGTAGACGACAAATTATACCATGGGGTTGTAAGTAAAGCGATGAATTAGAGGATTTTGTTCAGTGGATGGATACGTAGAGCTCACACCTTTTTATTACCAGGATTCTTCTATCGAGACTCGATTGCGATTGTCGTGATCTCCTACCTCTAGATAGCAGTCTGCTCTGAGAGTCCTGACTGAGATTCTTCTTCTACAACAAAAATCGTTTTCCCGGCACGTATTCTAGGCCCACAAGGCTCCACTGGTGCATATTTTGCGGCCTTGAAGTGCATATGACGGTAGGAGGGGCTTCCTTGATCAACCTGACCATTTCGGCCACCTTAGGCAGGCTTCCGATGACAAACTTGAATTCCCATGACAGTAGGAGCTATGCACCCAGTTGATGTTAGTCTCCTGTGTAAGAACTATACTCTTCTAGATAGTGTGCCTTCAACATACACATGTACATATGTATGTATATACAAGGACTCAATGCCCCGTTCCTGAGATAAGCGGTGGCCGCCGATAAAGACAATCGTATACCTACTTGCTGAATGGACATAACGTCGGAGGCTGGGAACGTGACAAGGAGAGAAAGAAGGCTGTGTTGCAGCCGCCGGTCGTGAGCGAATCACCATTGTTTCCACTCAATATACAACCGCAAGTCCCCTGATAGTTTCATTTGTGCAAGTAAGTAAGCCAATGAGCAACCCCAAGTCAACGATAGCATATCAAAACAAGTCCCCTCACGACGAAATGACGAATGAAGGTATCATGGGAGGCCATCTTTCAGGCCTCGTGCGTCAGCTTTCTGGGTCCAGCGGTAAT
Source organism: Huntiella omanensis (assembly GCA_000833645.1). Lineage (NCBI taxonomy): Eukaryota > Fungi > Ascomycota > Sordariomycetes > Microascales > Ceratocystidaceae > Huntiella > Huntiella omanensis. The sequence continues at coordinate 863 of JSUI01005956.1, read as the reverse complement.
ATTCGCCCGGCTTCTTAGGAAAACGGGAATCCTTTGATCCTATTTGCTCGAGCGTTGACAGGGCATGTCACTGCCAAATCATGTACATAAACGTAGCATCGCCATGATGAAGTCAAGAGTCGGATTGTTCTGATCATTTGCACGTTTAGCCACACGGATATTTTCCCCCATCTTTTGTTATTGTACTTATTTGACCATTCCCAATTTTTATCTATGCATGAGCCGTCAAACATGAATTCATCGAGGAAGTCCCATGGACCGTTTGCCTCACCACAACTGGACCGGAACATTCCTCGAACCCCGCACAACACTAAACACTAAAATACTGAAGAAACAATCTCGACAAAACACAAACAAAAGAACAATCACACCGGATAGCCATGCGTGATCATCGAGTTTCGCCAATTACCCGTCACTAAAATCACAACGAACGAAACAACGACACAATCTCCATCACTACCTGACAGGCACGCACTTCCGGGTGTAACTGGAAAATGAGTGCCCGCCAATAAGCAAGATTATGTGCTGAACTTACGATTTTGGGCGTTTTGTGGAGTTTTTGGGTCTAGCACACCTGTTCTTTCGTGTTAGCTGGCGTACACTGATCGTGGCACTCTTTCGAGTTGTAGAGGATGGACATTGCAGTTGATTTGCCACTGTCAGTGATAATAAAGTGGTTCGAAGGAAGTAAAGAGCATATACGTGTATGCACGAATGAAACGGTGCCTTGCATAGGCGAAGACCGGGTTTTAAAAGAGTGATGTACGCATCCAATCAATCGAATTGGCGCATGAAAGAAGGGGAAACATTTCATCCGTCTATTCAACGGTCCCGCTGTTAGCAGACACAATGAAAGAACTCCT
>JSUI01005955.1:0-12815 GCA_000833645.1 Huntiella omanensis | reverse complement strand
GATTGGGCGAGGATGGATACCTGGCCGGGAAGTGACAGTGCGGCGGCGAGAGCGGCAGCCTCGGACTCGGACTCGACGGGTGGTGGTTGATTTGATGACGACATTTTGATGAATGTACGTATATGTATGTGTGAGATGGAAATTCAAACAAAAGAAAGGGGTGTCAATTGAAATAGAAGATAATTAGCCCAGTCATCAAAACGACAGCCTCCCTCGTCAAAGTATCATGAAAATGGGAAGAACGAGTCAAAATGTCGTCACTTCATTCCAACTTTATTATACGCGATTATACATGTCCTCATTCTTGATTCATAGTATCATTCAATCGCAATGTCATGTCCCTTTATAATTCCACCTCGTTTAGGCAACCATGATGTGGCTGAATTACAATGTGTGGCGTTGTGGCGCTTAATATGTCCATATATGGACAACCTTTNCAAGACATCGACTGTCGTCTGGTTTGATGTTGGGTTCCTGCTTTTTGACGTTTGACAATTGTTTTTGTACTACATTAGATGGGTGACCTCTTGATTGTTCTTGGCTATCGTTTCTGATTAAACTCGTCCATACATGTGGTATACTGATTGGCGATCTACTCCTTCGCAGTAAGTGAATCCATGGTACCCACTCTTATAAGAAACCACCATCCCGTATTTATATGCACATAAATAGCTCTGTATCTGATGTGTACACCCAAGATCCATAAAGTTCGGTATGTATTTACACTGTAAGTAAGTCCATGTAGTCACTACAAAACTTGACCGGTCTCTCCGTATCCACACTTTATTACCCCGTATTTTCTCGTATGTACAGTATATACATAGCTAACCCATGTCCTAATTCAGAAAGACTACCCGTTAATCACCCCACATCCTCAAGTCCCGCCAAGCGACGCGATGAAGGGGAAAAAAAGGAAAATCAAACTAGATCTTCCCGTGCTGAGCCTGTCTATCCCTGTGATATGCTAAAAGTCTACCATCACAACACCCAGGTAATCAAAGTAAAAAAAGAATGAATTTCCCTCGGTAATGCGTTTCCAGCTGATGTGGTATATTGAAATATGTACAATAGAGTTTCTTCATCACAGCTGAGTGTTCACCGTTTCGTCGGGTTATCGGTATGTGTGTTTGTATGTACACACTCATAAGGATATGTCAAATCATCAACATTGGCATGTCCTAACCCCCGTGTACAACATATACCGTATGTACACACGACCAGATGTATCCATACAATCAGGCACAGACTCATCTAACCAAAAGCCAGTCACGCTTAATCCTCTTTCTCCTTCTTTTCTTACTCTCCCTTGATATCTAGGTGCCTAGGCTAGTCAACCAACCGAAAAAAAAAGAACATCAACTTCGATTGGCAGTGTTTCGGATTGGAGCGAGCAGATCGAACTAGTATTTGCATGGCATGGCAAACATGCATCTAGTCAGGGTGTGAACTTTATCCTACTGGTGCCCCCAGCCCAGCTCAGCCCAGCCCAAGACCACACCATAATAAATAAACATGAGGGAACAAATAATGGAAAAGGTGGTTGGGGGTGAGGCTGTACATGGGTTAAGAAGACGTGAATTAGTTGGCTGCCTCTTTGATGTTCATTTGTATGAAGACAGAAGTGAAGCGGTTCAATGATGGATGTTTGAGTTAATCAAGAGAAGGATAGACAGATTACAATGTTTTGGTTTGTTTCGGAAGATTCGTGATGGTGTTGGTAAAGGAACTATGTGCGGAGAACTTTGTTCCCGGACTTCTCACTATTGGTACGTTACCTCGTGAAATGGTCTTTGCTCATAATACATAAACAAATCCCCCAAAAAAATGAATTCAAAGTCGCCACGTCCCGGCCGAGTCAATGTAAATAAGTTGGACTCATCGGGAATGTTATGAACTACATCCCTCCTTATTATTCCTGTCGTCTCTCAATGTTACCCCTCCATCCATAAGTGGCCTCAATAACTCCAAAAAGTGATGTTCTCATTTCATTGTTTGGAAGTTGTACTATGTGTGTATGTACATCCATNTTTATCCCACTTGTGCCCCCAGCCCAGCTCAGCCCAGCCCAAGACCACACCATAATAAATAAACATGAGGGAACAAATAATGGAAAGGTGGTTGGGGGTGAGGCTGTACATGGGTTAAGAGGACGTGAATTAGTTGGCTGCCTCTTTGATGTTCATTTGTATGAAGACAGAAGTGAAGCGGTTCAATGATGGATGTTTGGGTTAATCAAGAGAAGGATAGACAGATTACGATGTTTTGGTTTGTTTCGGAAGATTCGTGATGGTGTTGGTAAAGGAACTATGTGCGGAGAGCTTTGTTCCCGGACTTCTCACTATTGATATGTACGTTACCTCGTGAAATGGTCTTTGCTCATTATACATACACAAATCCCCCAAAAAATTGAATTCAAAGTCGCCACGTCCCGGCCGAGTCAATGTAAGTAAGTTGGACTCATCGGGAATGTTATGAACTGCATCCCTCCTTATTATTCCTGTCGTCTCTCAATGTTACCCCTCCATCCATAAGTGGCCTCAATAACTCCGAAAAGTGATGTTCTCATTTCATTATTTGTTTGGAAGTTGTACTATGTGTGTATGTACATCCATATCCAATTACTCATTCACTTACATACACACTCATGTCCAGTTGTTCATTCATCAACTCACCATTTTCTATTCTTCCCTCTTATTTCTTCCTACTTTCCATCCCACCTTCCCACAAAACTTCCGGCTGAAAATCAAGCGGGGTGTGTACGGACATTGTCGCAGGGAACATGGCTGCACTCAGTGGAGTTTGAAGCACCATTAGCCAGTAGCCACGGACGGTGCTTTTTTTTTTTTTGCTTCTACCTTCACATGTGCATATCAACGGTATCCAATACAACATCCCACCAAAAANAATCCCCGCTGTGGCATCGGCTTCGGCCTTTATCCGCTGACGAAAACGGCGCGGAAAATTACCCTTCCCCTTGTATTGTGGATACAGTGGTAACCGGAGTCACTAGGAGAATTTATACTCATTGACATTTGTGGCAAGGTGCATCAGCGGAGGAAGCGGAATATACATACATAGACCCTTTGTAAAACGAACTTTTCATGCATACTTTTGAAAAGATGGTTGAATCAGTCAGACAAGAAATACCACACATTGTATGGAGAGACCCGCTTGGGTCAGGGGAGGAATCAACGGAATGGGTAAAAGGGCTGACCTCGTTCCCTTTTGATTCCCTTTATTCCCTTCCATCTTTTCCCAATGAATCCTTTACCAATTAACAAGCCCCAGAAAGAAAAGAAAATGTAAAAAAANTTCCTGTTCTTGATAATTGTGGACCCCCTGGTCGACTCAGTCTCCACTCTAATCCGACCGTCCGTTATCTGTACATACATATGTACATATGTATAGACCCGCTTGGGTCAGGGGAGGAATCAACGGAATGAGTAAAAGGGCTGACCTCGTTCCCTTTTGATTCCCTTTATTCCCTTCCATCTTTTTCCAATGAATCCTTTACCAATTAACAAGCCCCAGAAAGAAAAGAAAATGTAAAAAAAAAAAGAAGTTGGTCGGTTACTTTCTCCCATGACCATCATATCACGCCAGGTTTGTTCTTCTCTCATCAGTTTATCCATATCTTGTCTCAATTTTCTTTCCCCGTAAAACTCAACAACATGTCTAACCTGGCTGTGCAACTAANGGAATCAACGGAATGGGTAAAAGGGCTGACCTCGTTCCCTTTTGATTCCCTTTATTCCCTTCCATCTTTTCCCAATGAATCCTTTACCAATTAACAAGCCCCAGAAAGAAAAGAAAATGTAAAAAAAAGAAGTTGGTCGGTTACTTTCTCCCATGACCATCGTATCACGCCAGGTTTGTTCTTCTCTCATCAGTTCATCCATATCTTGTCTCGATTTTCTTTCTTTCCCCGTAAGACTCAACAACATGTCTAACCTGGCTGTGCAACTAAACCTAAATCTCCTCTCTTCCCTCTCCTTCTCGTTTCTTTTTTCCCTCCATCAAATTCAAACTAACGCTAATCTACAAACAAAAAATGATCATGGCTCAAACCCTAGTGTTTCGTGATTAACCCTATCGTTGATCGTCGAATGGTTCTTATTGTTTGTGATGCTTAAAGTTATTTCATCCTATGTGATCTGCTAAATCTATACATATGTATCATGTATATCACCAGCCTTGTAATGTTATTCCCCTTAGTTTACGCCGCTTAATCCATCTAGGATTCGAAAGAATCTATACATCTATGTCCGTACATACATATGCAGATAATACAATAGACATCTGGTTGTATGAGAAACCAAATGTAGGAATTGCACTTATGCAAGCACCTTCCTGGAGGTCCATCGTCTTATTGAAGTACACAGAACCCCATTATTATACACACGTGCCACATGTATTCTGTGTAGTCAAGGTACTCGAAAAATGTTTGGACCAAGAGTTGGCATTTCATTCATGAGTCCATATGATTGATAAGTTTGGTTTTAATTCACAGCCCAAAGGACCCGCATCGCATCACATCGCATACATACAATTGCACTGCCCAGTTTTGTTTATTTATCAATCGAATTAACCTACTATACATACAGACATGACTGTTGTTTCACCAGTGTGACTACAAATGCACGACATCTTATATGCATATAAACATCCATGTATACCGTGATTGAATATCCATAATCACAGTCACTTGAAAGAACATAACCTCTCAACCAAAGGGAAAAAACCTAGACATACCAACCAACCAACTGGTTTGTGCACCAATACTACATCGGCCAAAGCCAGGACGTCCAACGACCCAGCGCCCCGTGATTTTCACCTGCGAGCGGGCGTATGCACTCGTAGCTTTGAGCCACGGGTCAGCTGTTAGGTTTGCGCTTTGAGTATGTTGTGGAGATGCTTGTGATTGTAGTTTTTTCTCCGTCAACTTTGCAACTGTATTTCAACAACTTTACTCGGTGTCCATCCTAATTGTCTCATTGATGAATCCTGGTCCCCTGTTGCTGATTGTCCATCTTTGGCCATGTCCTTGTTCTTCGTCAAGTTGCCCGTAAAGGCGTGTGCTAACAAAAATATATGCCTCCTGTTTGGGCATTGCCAATGTCACGTGTATGACACATTTGAATATCTAAAGCTGAACCTGCGGCACGGAATATCTCTGAAGCATCGCCATTGTATAAAGGTTCACTGTACTTTGGGTTCTCTTTGTCTTCACGAACCATGGATATCCCATAACCTAAAGAAAATATCGCCATATGTCAACCCACATCATGGGCTGAGGGTACTCTTTTCTTGGCAACTAGTCTTGGCATTAACAGCCCGACCTCTTCCGCAATTCTCTACTGTACTCTACACATAAACGTAGCATTCGTGCCTTCTTACCTTTTTTTCCTTCTTTTTCTCCCGCGCCGTGACCTCTTGGCCACCGCACAGCCATACCATGTAGTACGCCGTTGCGACTTTTGACAGCTTTAAACTAACCAGGTCTTGCATACAACACACACACACGCATACAAACTATGTTCCTTCACCGACAAACCTCTCCACAAGTGTTGACTGAAACTTACATTGCCACCAAATTAATTTCTTTCCTTCTGCCGGAACAAACACCCAAAAAGACGGCTATATATGCACCAAACCCCTGATACACATGAACCGTTTTTTTTTATCAGATTCCATGTTTCCATCGTTACCGATGAACTCGAAACAGAAAACAAACATGTACAACAACAGACATACGCCCGAGCCTAATTGGCCAAATTTCTGGTGCAATTCTACATCAGTCCACCCCTCATCTCCCTTCGAATATGTGTAATGTAAACGACACTCAGTATGCACGTAAGTACAGTAGTACCTTTGGCCCCGTTTTTTTGAAATCTCCGGTATCCGAGGGAGTAACACCCTACATCCAAAGACATAAGCAATCAACCAACAAAAAAAAACGTCCGATACAATGGAACAGTGACACGGTAACAACCAACCACATTTACCGTGTCATCAATGCCATTTTCAATGTAAATTTTTGGAATCACCATGGGATGGGCAATTGTAATCCTCTTGCTTCCGCCACAATCAAGCCAGTACCGACTTTCATGATAACATGAATCTGCACGCTTCAACCATCAACCGTTTTATGATCCTTTGTTTTCTCATTCTCCAGCCCGAACACACCCCAGCTGGCGATGCGACCTCTAAATCCCCGTACATCTTGTCTCTAGTCTCCACGACCAGGTCGCCACATCCATATCAACAAACCCACTACAACCCGTCTTTGTATCTTCCTGTTTTCCCTATTGCCATCTCGCCTTCTCGCCTTCAATTGTAGAATGTATGGACATGTGAGACTATATCTATGATCATACACAGACACACTACAAAGAAAACATATTCACCACAGGTCAAATCTCATTTCGTGGTCCAGTCCAGTCCGTCACGTCGTCCGTGTAGCTCGTTTGTGGTCTATACCTATGTACATATATACAAACATGGTCTGTGGTTCTCCCCTCGGCGTCGTGCCGCGGGCTGCCGCCTTTGCATCGTGGCCGCCGTGTCCATGGTGAGAAACGGGAAGCGTGTTAAAGCCTGTTTTGGGCCCCGAGCTCCTACACACGCTATTGGCTAACAACACACCCACCAGAACTAGGATGTACACCTATCAACACTCAATACCACATTTTCCCTTTTGCCCTATCTTTTTACCACCAAGAACCCTGGTTGCTTCATTATGAACACACCTCACAATACTCAAGGATGGTCTCATTTGATTGCTTAACCTCACACCCCATTCCATGTTCGCTCGACCACGATCTTCTCAATTGCTGGCAATTCTTTTGACCGAGCCAAGACCACCTTTTTTCGTACATACAAAAGCCTCTGTATGCCCGTGTGTTCTTCACTTCACTCCTCTTTTAGCTCCGCGCCATCTTGCTTCCATCTTGTTTCTTTGTTTACCAAGTTCTTTGTCCCCGACAAGTCACACAAAAACGAACGCCTGATTATCCATTTATCCCCCATTTGCCACCGCCGAACCTGTCACAGAAAACCTCACGACTTTACTTTTTTGCCCACCGAGAATCTCACTCCACTACCGTTGTCTGACAACTTAATTCTCCTGCAACCTTTGACTGTATCTAACCGAATATTTATTTACCTACCCGTCGGAACCCCTCACCCGAGCACCAGTTTACGAACTAGAACTTTCAAAGTCGACTTTTGCCACATTCGATACATTCCTCTACGTCGAATAATCACTTAAGCTTCCAAACTAGTCAGCTCCGCTTGTCTCGCTTCGACTTGAACTCACACAACCGACCTTACTGGTTTCACACATATACAAACTCATTTACCTATTGTGGTAATACTGGCTCTCGGATTCATGTACGACCCCCCACATACAAAGCCCAACAGACTACTACACTCCTGCATTGGGTTTTGAGGCCACTACTCCTGCACCGGTACCACTCAACCAGCCCCTGTACTCCACACTTTGACTTGCGGCCAGAATACCTGTATATACACACATACAGAGATTGCCATTGCTTCAAAGTACAGTACATATCCAGGGCAAGCCCCTCCTTTGTCCACAGCACTTTTGACTCTTAGAATCTTAACACCGAGTCTGAATTTGCACCATAATCACCACATCACATTCTCTTTGCTCCGCCAATATGGCATCACATGATCGGACACCATCACAATCTACTGATATCGGCGGCTCAAACAATTCAAACCCAGCTTCTTCACCATCAGCACAAAAACGCCGCAGTTTTCTTTCTAGTGGCGGACGTCCGTCGGTCTTTGCCAATATTCGGAAATACTCATTTAATAACGCAGCTCGTCCAGCACCATCACATCCTGAAAATATGGAGAAGAAACTTGAAGAGGTGGGCTACAAAGTCCCATTTTTCGGTGTTGTTTCCACAGTTGGACAGATGGTGAGGGACAAATATCTAAACAACCTATTTGTAAGTTTCCACTCAGGCAGTGTATCTTGGTTTTGGAGCAGCTCACTAACATGTACACTAGGATCCATCAATCCGTCCACTTGTCGGCAAGGAACGCCCATATACCGACTTTACCATGCACAACCGCAAATGGAACTGCTGGGTCGACTTGGTAGTCCACCCATTATCCCAACCCACCCACTTTCTCGGCCAACTCGAACAACTAGATGCCCTTCTAATCATCTACTCAAGTCGCGGAAGTCACGGTTTCACCTCCGCCGCGGAGATCCTCAACTCATATTTCAACAACAGCGAAGACCGCACCGCCGCCAACAACACACGCGGTCGTAGCGGCGCAGACCTTCCATTCCCAGTCCTCGTATCCGTCGACATCCCAGTAACTACCGGAAACACCAATGAACGCCCAATAACAGAGGCTGAAGGTGAAGCTCTGGCAAGGAAATACAACGGCCGCTTCGTTCACATTCCAAATATGACGACAGAGGAAAACATCATCAAGCCACTCGAAATCACCGTTGCAGGATGNTTGAAGAGGTGGACTACAAAGTCCCATTTTTCGGGGTTGTTTCCACAGTTGGACAGATGGTGAGGGACAAATATCTAAACAACCTATTTGTAAGTTTCCACTCAGGCAGTGTATATTGGTTTTGTTGCAGCTCACTAACATGTAGACTAGGATCCATCAATCCGCCCACTCGTCGGCAAGGAACGCCCATATACCGACTTTACCATGCACAACCGCAAATGGAACTGCTGGGTCGACTTGGTAGTCCACCCATTATCCCAACCCACCCACTTTCTCGGCCAACTCGAACAACTAGANCCAGTCCTCGTATCCGTCGACATCCCAGTAACTACCGGAAACACCAATGAACGCCCAATAACAGAGGCTGAAGGTGAAGCTCTGGCAAGGAAATACAACGGCCGCTTCGTTCACATTCCAAATATGACGACAGAGGAAAACATCATCAAGCCACTCGAAATCACCGTTGCAGGATGGGTAATGAACCACACCGGAATGGCTATCCACCCCAACGAGGAACGCGCAAAGTCCGCCTCTAGCAACTCACAACTCTCCGCTACATCCGGAACATCTCCCGTTTCTCCCGTCACTGGCAGGCCATACGGGAATAAACGACGCCAAAGCTCCATGGGACAATCTCACATTTCGAGAGCTTCATTACAGAGTGGTGAAGTGTCACTCACCGGTGATGGATTCGGTGAGGACACAGAAGGGCGCCGGTCAAATCCCGTTGCGAGGGCTTTTCAGAAGTTGAAGGGCGGGTTGATAAGAAGGAAGAGTAGCCGGAATCAAGCGGAGGACGAGGCGTAAGAGCCTTTGGCATCATTTTTTTCTTTCCCTTTCTATCTAAGTTATGTCTTGATGTTGGTAATGCATGGTCTGGGTTGGTTCGGTTTTGGCTGGGTCGGTTGGTTTGGTCTGGTCTGGCATTTGTTTATTTCGTTTCCATGATATTTCATGACAATAATGACTTGATTTGATGCACAACTACATACATTTTACTTCCTACTAACAAAAAGAGTGACATGACGTTTGGATAAACATGTGATTGACCATGAACCCGTTACACAGGACGGATAAAAGAATGACAAAAAGCTGGGGTCTTGCCGTGGATCGAACACGGGACCTCTCGCATGCTTTGCATTAGGGTGGACCCTAAGCGAGAATCATACCACTAGACCACAAGACCTGGTAATTGTTGATGAAGGAGGTGGTATCGGGAAATATGGAGGCTCCGAATTTCGGGGAAAAGCGGGGTTGCTCCGGTGGTTCCGGTGTTGAGTGGACTGGCGCGTATGTAGCCGAAGAGGGGGGATGAAGGAGAGGTACTGAGAAGAGGATCGGGCGTGTTTGCTACTGACGGACAAACGTGTTTGACGAGCAAAGAGTATAAGCTTCATCGAGAATGACCCACTCATGAACCGTTAACCGAGCAGTGTAATTCACGAACACGTGGTAATTAACATCCGTAAGCCAAGGCTTCCTTGGAGGCTTGGAAGGTGCCAGGTGGTAACATGGTGGATGGCGACGAATCTATGAGTTGATGTGGGGTTGTACATACTAGGACTCGATGTAACGGTTGCGATATCTGGGGTAGTTACTGGTGGAGGTTATACTCGCACAAGGTTTACAAACTATGGTGATGGCAAATGTTTTTACACGTGGTGATTGATTGATACTCGGGCTAATGGAAGACATAGAAGACGGATGACTTCGATTATGAGGTGGATGACATTCGGACTGGAAATATGTGATGTCGATGAGGTGATGATAAATGGCGTTACTTTTACAACGTACAGCGATGTGCCGTGGGTTGTTCAGTCTTGTCATGCACGCAGATGAGCGTTTCGTGTAATTCACGATGATCGTTGTCTCGGGTATCAACGTTACCATGAGCGAACCTCCTCGTCGATCATGAAGCCGATCACCAGATATATTCGCCGACGATGACTTCAAAGCACGCAGTTCAAACGACAACTACATCGCCATCTCGTCCCGTCCTCCCCGTCAAAAATGCCCCCAAAACCCACCAAATTTTTGAAATCTCCGCAGATATACCCCGCTTACGGACCCTCTCTCCAACTGAGACACATCTCCGGCCGCGTGGCCCAATGGCAAGGCGTTTGACTACGAATCAAAAGATTGTGGGTTCGAATCCCATCGTGGTCACATCCAGAGTGTTCTCTCCCTTTCCCTTTTTGCATTTTTTTTGTTCGCATCGCATCTAATCCAATGTCTCGATATAAGGGCTTTTATCCCAATCCTTCCTGCATCCCTCCAACTTCCGAGCTCCCCATTTCCGCTTCTGGACCTCCTAGGTATAAAAGCGGCACTGCATCTGGTTAAGTCAGGTGGGGGTGAATTGAGACATTCGGCTGGTTAGTCGGATGACGTCATGTGGGATGTTCCGCGGTACATATTGTACATACATACACGGTCGCGTTCAGGTGAGCGGGTGGGCGGCTGACAGCTGTCAATACATGCAAGTTGCGGGGAGACTTTGGGTGGGTTTTTTTTTTCAGGCTGTAGGGCGGGCGGGTTTAGCGGGGTAAGGGCCCTGTGTGTAGATCATTTCGGAATGGGAGTGGGCCGTCTAGGCCGGAATCGAGGTAGAGATGGTTGTCTCTGTGACGTAAATTGTGAGTTGGAGGCGAGTGGCGAGTCAGGAAGGATGATGAATAAAGAGAGGGGTATAGTTCCGTAGTTTTTCTTTCCTGCTCTTTTCTTTTTCTTTTTTTACTTTCTTTTTGACTTGACTTGGTCACTTTATTCCCCCCTTCATCATATACGCTTGCCATCAACAACAATTCACAAATCTGCACAACGATGAAATTCAATATCGGTACCGGCCTCGCGGGGTTAATCCTCATGGCCGCCTCCCTCCTCTTCCTCTGGTTCATTATTCTCGGCGGTCTCTCGCACCACCGTCCCTTCAACAAGACCTACTTCCTCAAAGCCGACACCTCAGGAATCACCGGCGCCCGTGATACCACCGCCTGGTACTACTTCTGGATCTGTGACGACCATGCCCGTGACTGCTCCAGTGCGCACGCCGCCTATGCCTTTGGTAACGCCTGGGAATCCAACGCCTCAGGCGTCCCCAATCACCTNGGTGGTTCCAAGGGTGACCACACCACTGCGTCCTTCTACTACCACACTTTCCGTGCCATGTGGGCCTTCTTCATCATGACACTATTCTTCGAAGCGCTCGCCTTCTTCGCCTCTTTCATTTCCTGCTTCGGTCGCATCGGTGCGCTCATCGCCTCGCTTGCCTCATTCGTTGCCCTTGGTTTCTCCGCCGTGGCTGTCTCCCTTATGACTGCCCTGTTCGTCAAGGCACGTGATCGGTTCCACGATGACGGTCGTGATGCTAAGCTGGGTAAGTGGGCTTTTGGCTTCGCTTGGGCTTCGCTGGCTAGCTTGGGATTGTCATGGATCCTGTTTAACGTGGGAGTGTTCACGTCCAAATCTAGCTCCCGTGGCCGGACTATCCAGTCGTCCGAGAAGCGTTCCGGTATGCCCTGGCGTAACCGGAACACTTCGGCCATTGGTGGCGGTCGTCGTGTTCAGGAGAGCTACCCTTAAGGTAGAGTTTTTTTTTTTTACAATTAGATTGGTGGAGAGATCACCATCTTTGTTTCTCTTAAGTCACTCTTCTCTATTTCGTTCTATCCGTCCAACCTAGTCGTCATCGTTAGCCTTTTTAACTTCTTCTATCGATACGATTGGGAGCACATTGGATATGGTAGACTCGTTATCTTTTGTATTTTCGGAAATCTGGGGGCCTGTGGTAGTAATAAGCAGGACTTGTCAAGTCCCTGTCTTGTTTGTTTCTGAACCGGATAGGGTGAGACTTTACCCAGGCATCCGATCATACATGAGACGACGGGAGAGGTGGATTAGGGTACTTTGAAGGAATGTTGGTGGTGTTGTTTTTAATTGTACCCATTTGGTGGACTAGTCTGAGAGATTCAATAAAAAAACGTTGCTGTGTTCCACAAATATGATTCCTGATATGCATGATTATCGTCAATAACGTGAGGGGACATGGTCTAGTGGTATGACCCGTGTCTCCATTTTTGATGGTGTGGTGGGGATTTTCTTTTTGGCAGGTGAATGGATTTGTGATCTTTGGTTCCGAGAATGGCAGATTTACACGGAAATAGCATAAACGCATAAACAACTGCGACGTCGAAAACGGCCTTGTAGAACATTCCATTTTTGATGTAAGCTAAGCCATCCATGAAACCCGTTGACGCAAGCATCATTATCTAACCCTATAGTCACATACCAACCCTACAATAAAGTATGGT
>JSUI01005954.1:0-13586 GCA_000833645.1 Huntiella omanensis | reverse complement strand
ACCACCCCTGCTAGTCTCCCATACAAATTGAGTGTGAATGGACCGCTTTTTCTGCCCATTCACACTAGAATAGTGATAGGCTCCCACTCCACTAGGGCTCGTGCGACGCAGGGTCTTACATGTTTCCCCAGTTCGCGATTGTTGAATATTCAAATATCCGCATTTGGACCTCAACCCTAGTGAGCCATAGGGTCGGGTTTGTCACCCGTTTCATGAATATTGCTACCTGGTTCATGGTACCCGATAGCTGCTGATTACCCGCTACCTACATGTCCGATATGCATATAGCATAGCGTCATAGTATCAGTGTATTTGTGGGCCAAAAGTATACCGACGTTATGCCACCTCACTGAGCATCAATATCGTTCACAATCTTCATCGCTTCCCCTTTGATCTTAATATAACTCAATGCTGCGCACCGCAGCACCGCACAGCAACATATGCCGTCAGACAATGCTAACGGATCATCATTGTGGTCAATCAGCTTGTTGAATTTTTGTTTCATCTCTGAATTGACTTCTTCCAAGTTGGGAGAACACTTATTCGTCTATCCTGTTGTCAGTTAAGTTATATCGTCGATAACATGGCTGTGCCCACGCAAAACCTGTTTACGATCGAGTATGTGTCTGGTTAATCGTGATTATGAGGGCCTTTCTGTTTGTATATACCCCTTCTGTAGTTGCCAGCTATCTCCCTTCGAGGTTTCTCCTACACATTGACCGTCTCTTGGCAGCGAAATATTATTCCTTCTTCGAGAGTTATTAACTTGGTGATGGATGAATCTCAAGTAACTTCTTTTCTAACTATACATGATTGTGCATGCGCATGTGCCTGTGCCGTGTATATGTACAATATTTAATTGTTGCTACGTTGAACATTCAAAAGGTATCTATGCAATCTAAGTAAACTTTGAACACGATATCAAATATGTAACGACAGACAAAGTGCCATAACAAAGACGTAGATTCTTGATACACTGGGAAACCGGTAGAATCTGGACGTAGCCATATGCTTTTATTGACTATGGACTATTATTATTGTCATGATACGGCTATTTTGTCAACTCTTCACTTGCCTATGGGCCTTAGGACAATTGCGAAGAGGGTTAGTTCTACTACAACAGCCATGTTGAAATGTATAAATAACTACACCCTAACCTTTGTATTTCACCTCTCTTATGAAAACTTGGATGGCGTGTCAGGAGTCTAACGATGGTGCCGAAGAGGTATTCTCGTGTCATCATGTATGTCAAGGTTCAAGTAATCTTCAGATAATTACCCAGCATACTGGAGGAACTATTGGGTAAACCGTTCATTTTCTTCATGTGGACAACATATCCACAGATCTTCATTACTGTTAGGTCCTCAAAATATACGTATTAGCTGCATAAACATAAGCGCTTTCGTTAACAATGTTGTATTTGTGCACCGCCTACCACACATAACAGAAACTTCGCATCTATCCGACATTCTGGAAACGAAGAAATGCATGCATAAATGACACGACGGTGTTTTTGATGCCGTATCAATCTTCATAGGTCAATGTCTCAAGCGCATCATCTTTGCATATAATAAATAGCCGAGTCGTGTTCATGATATCAGATGTCCCATACCACATGCTATGCGATTAAAGATGCTTCTAGCGGTTGGAGTTATCTACATACAGTCTGGTACTCTCTTTGGGCAAATATGATCATTGCCAAAGTTTCAAATGTTAATTTGTGCTCCTGATCGCGAAGAAGATAGTAAACGCCACAATAGCCACACCGTGAGCTTTGTATTTCTTTTCTCTTGGTGGATCTTAGATGGTGAATGCGAAGTAGAGCAATGACAAACAGGAGGTGTTCTTGGGCGCATCTACACGTTGCTGTTCAAGTCAATGTCGAACAGTTATATATAATACTAAAAAGCCCTTTGGGGTAGGCCTTGACCATCTCACTACCGTCATGGCACTGATAGACCGACATTATTTATACGTTCCCGAGACCCACGGAGTAGCTCCTCCAACATAGACATTGACACCAGCATTGACATACCTATCCACCACGTACCCCATACCGTAGCGTGTAACCATTTTGTCGGAGAAGTCGCCCGTGAGGAAACCTTTTCGAAATACAACATTACAGGCCAGAGAATGGCAAGTTCCAAGGAGAATCTACGCTCACAACTACCAAGAATAAGAAATAGCTACTCAGATACCTCTGCTGGAGATCACAGGTTGGGTATGTAATATGCTGCGGGTTTTAAATGGTGCCAAAACCGACTTTGATGTATGTAGCTGTCACCCCAGCACAGACGGGCATTTCCCAAGTCATGGCGTACAATATGGATGCTTTATAGTCAATAGCTCTACATGCATACACTAGCGCTCAAGTGGGTACGTCTCTCACCCACCTTTAAATCATTAGGGAAGCTTTCAAGCCTCTACAAGACAATTTGGTTCACCACGATGCCATTGCGCGGCTCGAGTCACAGAATTCTTACGGAACTGGCGTAAACAACTGAAACCTCATTTGAGTTCTGACTGTGATTAGATGAGTTCAAAGTAGAATGATTACATTCATTGTTAGAGTTTGGAGGATATTCAAACTCTGGGGGTTGGACATCATTCGTAAAGGTACATCTATACAACAAGAAGTGTGATAAGTTGAGATTTTAATCACTGCGTGAACAGTGTGAAGTGTATGTAAGTGGGGTTCAACACGTCACACTATAACAAGTTCTTCTCTCCATTCGGTAATAAGCNATACGTGCCTTTCGTATGTATGGGGCACCCCAAAGAGCACATACCCCATGTATCTTAATACCGGCATTATCGGCATCACTGAGAATCTCATGGCTGCGTTATGGCACATACGTCGCAAGAGAAGGCCAATTCGCCTATGGATCGACGCCTTATGTATCAATCAGGCTGACGACACCAGCATTGACGTACCTATCCACCACGTACCCCATATTGCAGCGTGTAACCATTTTGTCGGAGAAGTCGCCTGTGGGATAACCTTTTCGAAATACAACATGACAGGCCAGAGAATGGCAAGTTCCAAGGAGAAGCTACGCTCACAACTACCAAGAATAAGAAATAGCTACTCAGATACCTCTGCTGGAGATCACAGGTTGGGTATGTGATATGCTGCGGGTTTTAAATGGTGGTGCCAAAACCGACTTTGATGTATGTAGCTGTCGCCCCAGCACAGACGGGCATTTCCCAAGTCATGGCGTACAATATGGATACCTTATAGTCAATAGCTCTACATGCATACACCAGCGCTCAAGTGGGTACATCTCTCACCCACCTTTAAATCATTAGGGAAGCTTTCAGGCCTCTACAAGATAATTTGGTTCACCACGATGCCATTGCGCGGCTCGGGTGACAGAATTCTTACGGAACTGGCGTAAACAACTGAAACCTCAATCGAGTTCTGACTGTGATTAGATGAGTTCAAAGTAGAATGATTACATTCATTGTTAGAGTTTGGATGATATTCAAACTCTGGGGGTTGGACATCATTCGTAAAGGTACATCTATACAATAAGAAATGTGATAAGTTGAGATTTTAATCACTGTGTGAACAGTGTGAAGTGTATGTAAGTGGGGTTCAACACGTCACACTATAACAAGTTCTTCTCTCCATTCGGTAATAAGCACCGAGTGGGGTATACCAAGCAGGAGAGCTTGTGCGACAAACAGAACTTCACCTTGTGGGGTCGCATTTCGTACTGCGAAAGCTTTCTGGAATCCCTCAGCTAACACAACTTCGTCGTCAATTTGACTATATGGGCAACCGACGAACAGATTACCATCCGATAGAATGCCAATGATATGACCCAAGCGATGCATAGACCACCAAGCCAAAACGAGTCCGTGATCAACATCATCATCTGTATACCTATCGACATCCAAGTAATGATCTAAATCTTCTTTGAGACTTGATCTGAAAGGCGGATTAAACCCCAATCATCGAAGTAAAACGCCCCTCTCTTCATCGTCCATCTTGCCCCCGCCAACGCGTGCTGCCATTGCCTTTCTCAACTCCTTGTTGTCATTTTCCTGGAACAACTTTACCACCTTGGCTCGGTACATACACTGAGTATACAGCTTTCCCCACCCTGGACCCCGACGAAATGTTGTATTTTCAAATGTGTCAGTTCTTATGCCCGCAAATTGCGTGACATGGAGTTTAAGGAAGTGACTGTGAAAGGTTCTAGCAGGAAAGGAGATGGTTTTGCCATACTCTACCCAGGATACCAAGGTATCCGCTACCGGTAGCCCCTCGGGAACCGGTCGTAATCCGTAATTCTCCCAGGGTAGATTAAATCTGCGCTTCGTGGTTTTTAGAGATGTCACTATGTGTTGGGCGATGTCCAAAACTATCTCTGCGTCAGGTTTATTGTAGTCAACTACTATTTCGAGATTTTTGTAGAGCCCAGCAAGAGAAAATAAGCGATCGCGATCTTGTCCCCCCTGAAGGATTCCACATGAATAGCCATACGCGTAGGCAAAGGGTATTGTTTTGTCCGAAGCGAATTCTAACTGGGAGGTTACTCTTACTGAGGGTAAGGAAAAGACAGTAGAGAATGGCCTCTCCAGTGGAGAAGGAAAAGTCTGGTTGAAACTCACAGTATCCGGGAAAGGCCTATACATATGTCGAAGGCTAGCGTCATCTTNCGTACTGCGAAAGCTTTCTGGAATCCCTCAGCTAACACAACTTCGTCGTCAATTTGACTATATGGGCAACCGACGAACAGATTACCATCCGATAGAATGCCAATGATATGACCCAAGCGATGCATAGACCACCAAGCCGAAACGAGTCCGTGATCAACATCATCATCTGTATACCTATCGACATCCAAGTAATGATCTAAATCTTCTTTCAGACTTGATCTGAAAGGCGGATTAAACCCCAACTATCGAAGTAAAACGCCCCTCTCTTCATCGTCCATCTTGCCCCCGCCAACGCGTGCTGCCGTTGCCTTTCTCAACTCCTTGTTGTCATTTTCCTGGAACGACTTTACCACCTTGGCTCGGTACATACACTGAGTATGCAGCTTTCCCCACCCTGGACCACGACGAAATGTCGTATTTTCAAATGTGTCCGTTCTTATGCCCGCAAACTGTGTGACATGGAGTTTAAGGAAGTGACTGTGAAAGGTTCTAGCAGGAAAGGAGATGGTTTTGCCATACTCTACCCAGGATACCAAGGTATCCGCTACCGGCAGCCCCTCAGGAACCGGTCGTAATCCGTAATTCTCCCAGGGTAGATTAAATCTGCGCTTCGTGGTTTTTAGAGATGTCACTATGTGTTGGGTGATGTCCAAAACTATCTCTGCGTCAAGTTTATTGTAGTCAACTACTATTTCGAGATTTTTGTAGAGTCCAGCAAGAGATAATAAGCGATCGCGATCTTGTCGCACCTGAAGGGTTCCACATGAATAGCCATACGCGTAGGCAAAGGGTATTGTTTTGTCTGAAGCAAATTCTAACTGGGAGGTTACTCTTACTGAGGGTAAGGAAAAGACAGTAGAGAATGGCCTCTCCAGTGGAGAAAGAAAAGTCTGGTTGAAACTCCCAGTATCCGGGAAAGACCTATACATATGTCGAAGGCTAGCGTCATCTTGGCACCAATAGATTGCCTCAGTTATAACTACAATGCACCAAAGTGAAATCTTACATTGTCCGTATAACAAGTAATCCGCTGTACGTCCCCGGATTTTGGGCCATTGTGCCTGCCGTCTTGCCCAAGGATATTTGAATCGGTCCAATCGGTTATAGAATAACGGGTATAGTGCACGATACTCTTCACGGACGACAACCTCTTGGACAATCCATGCACGAGACCAATAGGCACTATCAAACACCGGACGAAGGTTGATCCAGTTGACGTTTGTAAAGGCTTTTATTAGTCGTCGCCGGGAATCCCGATCCTTGTCCCAATATAATGACGCCTGGAAGAGACGAGTTAAGTCCCATGAGATCGCGGCAGTATCGGATTGAGCCGAACCAAGCCATTAAGGAGGCCGGTCTGCCTTTTCGTAAATGTCGCCCATCATCTGCACCTGGCGGGCCTTTTCTTTGCCGTCGGCCTGACTGATACCTAAAGCGTCGATCCATAGGCGAATTGGGCTTCTCTTGCGACGTATGTGCCATAACGCAGCCATGAGATTCTCAGTGATGCCGATAATGCCGGTATTAAGATACATGGGGTATGTGCCCTTTGGGGTGCCCCATACATACGAAAGGCACGTATATCTACCCGTATCAGACGGGAAATTGTGTGTAGACATAGAACATCGTAGTGGTTCTAGTCCCGCTCCAGGCAGTAGTGTAACTATTCGGATTTGTTCTCCCGGTTGGTTCAATGGTTGGTGGCTGTATGACAACGGTCCAAGTGGCCCATGTATCTTGAAGCTCATGCTAGGAGAGCCGGCTCGCTTGATCCTTCGGTGAGTGAATCAATATTCTTTTGTGGATTTCCGGTCTCATCTTTTATCACTCTTGTGTCCACTATAAGAGTAAAATCTTTGTTTTCCCCTGTAGGTAGTTAATATTTGGTGTGTTTAAACAAGTTATCGACTGACCAACACTCTGATTCCACTTGATGTTTGATACTCTCCGTTGCGCAAATACTACTAGGTACGCTTCCAATGTTGACTGGCTTGTTCTAGGTTCAGAAAACCGATGGATTCCTGTCCTGGCGGAAGTTTNGGTGAGTGAATCGATATTCTTTTGTGGATTTCCGGTCTCATCTTTTATCACTCTTGTGTCCACTATAAGAGTAAAATCTTTGTTTTCCCCTGTAGGTAGTTAATATTTGGTGTGTCTAAACAAGTTATCGACTGATCAACACTCTGATTCCACTTGATGTTTGATATTCCCCGTTGCGCAAATACTACTAGGTACGCTTACAATTTCGACTGGCTTGTTCTAGGTTCAGAAAACCGATGGATTCCTGTCCTGGCGGAAGTTTCTTAGGGCATCGATAGAACACCATGTTCAATATATTGCGCCTTGTTGGTTGATTTGTATATCGTTTGTAGAGAAGCCAAGGTGGAAAATATTGTTCCACATGTCCCGTTAATAAAATGCAAGAGTTTAAATCACAGACATCATTTGGTAGTACATCGCTGTGTCACTATGGTTGTACCCCGCACCTGAAGCGGGGCCTGTATTAGTGATTTCAACTTGGGGACTTTCTCTCCATTCAATGCTACCATATCATGCAGATGCTCCCACTCTACGTACATACATACATTCAAGGCCGGCTGAGTTGAGAATCCTCCCTACATTATTATGCCTGTTTATGTGAGTTGACATACAGAGCAGGGTAAATACCAATCATCAATGGAAGTTTGTTCGCTTAAGCCCACAGACACACATAACTGACAACATATTCTTCTGGGATCTCCTGACGTCACTGTATGTTTGTATATNGACTGGCTTGTTCTAGGTTCAGAAAACCGATGGATTCCTGTCCTGGCGGAAGTTTCTTAGGGCATCGATAGAACACCATGTTCAATATATTGCACCTTGTTGGTTGACTTGTATATCGTTTGTAGAGAAGCCAAGGTGGAAAATATTGTTCCACATGTCCCGTTAATCAAATGCAAGAGTTTAAATCACAGACATCATTTGGTAGTACATCGCTGTGTCACTATGGTTGTACCCCGCACCTGAAGCGGGGCCTGTATTAGTGATTTCAACTCGGGGACTTTCTCTTCATTCAATGCTACCATATCATGCAGATGCTCCCACTCTACGTATGTACATTCAAGGCCGGCTGAGTTGAGAATCCTCCCTACCTTATTATGCCTGTTTATGTGAGTTGACATCCAGAGCGGGGTAAATATCAATCATCAAGGGAAGTTTGTTCGCTTAAGCCCACAGACACACATAACCGACAACCTATTCTTTTGGGGTCTCCTGACGTCATTGTATGTTTGTATATATACATTTACCCAAGCATGCCCTCCGCCGTACGCTACCATAGACTCTTGACAGCTCACAGGGCCTGCTTAAATTCACTTCCAACTAGTGGTGAGAAGTGCAAAGGGGAGAGTGAGGCTCGCCAAGCAACTCATGAGAAAGGAGGACAAGGGGAAGAACACTTAAGGTGTCTTATACCTTCCTTTCCACGAGGTCGAGTGGTGTCGTCGTGGTTTGGGGCAGGAGTAGTTACTGTAATGGGGGTAGTCCGGGAGATCCTGTAGGGAGATATCCGGACGGTATGTTGTTGAGCAGGTGGTTTTGTTCCATTTTTTGTTTTACGGTATCGGTTAGGGTTGCAAGTAAATTGGCGTTGGAAAGCGGTGTCTATATGGCGGTCTTTGGCCGTCTCCCAGCCTGAAAAGAGTGGCATTTGCCTGCTGGCCGGGTTTAAACAGAAAAAGTCGAATCAGAACATGCAACTTGTGCACATAGCNGGAAGTTTGTTCGCTTAAGCCCACAGACACACATAACCGACAACCTATTCTTTTGGGGTCTCCTGACGTCATTGTATGTTTGTATATATACATTTACCCAAGCATGCCCTCCGCCGTACGCTACCATAGACTCTTGACAGCTCACAGGGCCTGCTTAAATTCACTTCCAACTAGTGGTGAGAAGTGCAAAGGGGAGAGTGAGGCTCGCCAAGCAACTCATGAGAAAGGAGGACAAGGGGAAGGACACTTAAGGTGTCTTCAACCTTCCTTTCCACGAGGTCGAATGGTGTCGTCGTGATTTGGGGCACGAGTAGTTACTGTGACGGGGTAGTCCGGGAGATCCTGTGGGGAGATATTCGGACGGTATGTTGAGCAGGTGTTTTTTGTTCCATTTTTTTGTTTCACAGTATTAGTTAGGGTTGCAAATAAGTTGGCGTTGAAAAGCGGTGTCTATATGGCGGTCTTTGGCCGTCTCTCAGCCTGAAAAGAGTGGCATTTGCCTGCTGACCGGGTTTAAACAGAAAAAGTCGAATCAGAACATGCAACTTGTGCACATAGCAACTTCACGCTCTAAGGCCGTTTGCATGTAACTTCTTCCTCCGCATTTCCCGACGTTCCTGCGCAATTCTAGATCGCTTTTGTTTGAAAATTCAACCACTCGAAGTATCCTAACAAGAATCGTCACAGAATACAACGACGTTAGACTCCGCATAGGGTATATGCCGCTAGGATTATAGCTCCAATATCTTCCATCTTTTTATTCGGTTGACATTAATTATGGTCTCCGTTGCCTATGTGTNCTTCCTTTCCACGAGGTCGAGTGGTGTCGTCGTGGTTTGGGGCAGGAGTAGTTACTGTAATGGGGGTAGTCCGGGAGATCCTGTAGGGAGATATCCGGACGGTATGTTGTTGAGCAGGTGGTTTTGTTCCATTTTTTGTTTTACGGTATCGGTTAGGGTTGCAAGTAAATTGGCGTTGGAAAGCGGTGTCTATATGGCGGTCTTTGGCCGTCTCCCAGCCTGAAAAGAGTGGCATTTGCCTGCTGGCCGGGTTTAAACAGAAAAAGTCGAATCAGAACATGCAACTTGTGCACATAGCAATTCCACGCTCTAAGGCTGTTTGCATGTAACTTCTTCCTCCGCATTTCCCGACGTTCCTGCGCAATTCTAGATCGCTTTTGTTTGATAATTCAACCACTCGAAGTATCCTAACAAGAATCGTCACAGAATACAACGACGTTAGACTCCACATAGGGTATATGCCGCTAGGATTATAGCTCCAATATCTTCCATCTTTTTATTCGGTTGACATTAATTATGGTCTCCGTTGCCTATGTGTCCTAGATATCATAGCTTAAACTGAAAGGCGTTGTTGAGGCTATAGTTGTTTGATTCTGTCTTGGAAAACAATGGTTCCGACGTCGGTCAATTTTGTCCATTGGGCAACATACAACTACTAAGTCAACATGTTGCCGTTTCTAGACTCTCGGGTGGCTTAAATGAGATATAAATACACACAATACATGCCTAAACAGATACATGTGGGCATAATGACATTAGAGTTTACTTTACTTGCAACGTTGATGTAGTGGCTATCCACTCGCTCGCGTATCAATAAAATAATTTATGGTATCACTGAACTTACGTAACCCCCATCACATTACGGTGCGTTTC
Organism: Huntiella omanensis; assembly: GCA_000833645.1. Lineage (NCBI taxonomy): Eukaryota > Fungi > Ascomycota > Sordariomycetes > Microascales > Ceratocystidaceae > Huntiella > Huntiella omanensis. The sequence continues at coordinate 3,490 of JSUI01005954.1, read as the reverse complement.
TTCGGGTACTCGTTGGATATTGAAGTGTTGGTGCAATGTTATTTAGGCTAGACATCAATGGTCTCTATTTGGTGCTACTAAAGAGACTTTGTTGGAACGCAGCAACAATAAGTGTGTCACTCACTCTATACACATCTATGCCGGGGTAACTCATCCACCATGGAGAACCGTAACAGTTAGCTGGTATCAGTTTTCCATGTGCCAACGTGCGCTTCAGTCGAGACATGACGTAAGAAAGTTCCAGTGTCATGATTTCCCAGTTCATGAGGACTCTAGAGCTTGACAAAGGCCAGTGGCAGCCTTATACATACACATAGGGGTTGATAGTCGTTTTAAATATCACATCTTACGGTGTTGTCCGGTCACTGTGAATGTCATAAGTTTTGTGGCTACCAATGGCACTCATGATAGCATGGATTCTCCGAGATAATTCGGTGAGCAAAAGCCCAAACTATTTTGTAATATGTTCTAGTAGTACCTTGGAATAGTTGAGGCTCTACTAGAAGATTATCTTTTCAAAAGCCCATGTAGCGTGTTGTATAATTCGTGTAAGAATGTATGGTTGATTCTAGTGTGCCTNGATACATGTGGGCGTAATGACATTAGAGTTTACTTTACTTGCAACGTTGATGTAGTGGCTATCCACTCGCTCGCGTATCAGTAAAACAGTTTATTGTATCACTGAACTTACGTGATCCCCATCACATTACGGTGCATTTCTTCGGGTACTCGTTGGATATTGAAGTGTTGGTGCAATGTTATTTAGACTAGACATCAATGGTCTCTATTTGGTGCTACTAAAGAGACTTTGTTGGAACGCAAAAAAAACAATAAGTGTGTCACTCACTCTATATACATCTATGCCGGGGTAACTCATCCACCATGGAGAACCGTAACAATTAGCTGATGTTAGTTTTCCATGTGCCAACGTGCACTTCAGTCGAGGCATGACATGAGAAAGTTCCAGTGCCATGATTTCCCAGTTCATAAGGACTCGAGAGCTTGACAAAAGCCGGCGGTGGCCTTATACATACACATAGGGGTTGATAGTCGCTTTCAATATCACATCTTACGGTGTTGTCCGGTCACTGTGAATGTCATGAGTTTTGTGGCTACCAATGGCACTCAGGATAGCATGGATTCTCCGAGATAATTCGGTGAGTAAAAGCGCAAACTATTTTGTAATATGTTCCAGTAGTACCTTGGAATAGTTGAGGCTCTACTAGAAGATTATCTTTTCAAAAGCCCATGTAGCGTGTTGTATAAGTCGTGTAAGAATGTATGGTTGATTCTAGTGTGCCTGAAACACGTGTGGCTCATTCCAATGTAATATCTCTTTCTATATCGTTCGCATGTTAGCCCGACCATGGTAAGCATCAAATTCCTTTAGCTCGAGCAACTGCCAAGTTCGTCAGTGTAACCTGGCAACCCAAGGTATACATCTAAATAGGTCATATGTAAGTCGTTAAGAGCGTAAGGTCACTTATATCTTCCCGTAGTAACTGCTTGTTTGGTTTCTTGGGTCCTGATGGCATCTTGTGTGCTGTAGTATCAAACAGTCTCGGTGCATACTGCCTCGGCGTTTATGTAGGAACTTAAAGCTCGGCATTGTATGATTAAGCACACAACTTTCAATCATCTCAACAGGCTGGAGGTGTCTACGAACACTTGTAGATTGATTGAGACTTTTCTTATCGTGTTGATGCTACCATAATAGGTTGAACCAACACTATCAGACGCTCCAGTGGTCACGATTTATTGTTAGTATTCAATTGAATGGAATTGACACACCACATTTGTACAATTTCACGTTGCCTTGCTCTTTAGTTGTAGTAGACGCGGGGTCGGCAATGATATTGTGGGTATTAAGACTTGTCTAGTTCTCCCAGATAGATAGGTCCGCTGAATATCTGGAATATCAATATACACAGTCTTAGTTAACCTCCAAGATGCTAGTGGATACAAAACATCCACGACACTGCAACGTGCGTGTGTATCTTTATTTCTCTGTGCTTTATACTTCAATACGCTGTCTCGCCGTTTCATAGTTTCCGAACGAGAATCCTAAATCACTACGTGCGTATTGTATGCACTTCAAGGATCACTATCATGCATAGTTTTTGGGTCAACAAACCTTGATAATGAAGTTACCGATCAGAATGACACACCTATGTGCATACACAGTCTGTACAAGGCAGGGAGTGATAACCCTTCGCTAGTAACGTCTGTCTTTCTGTAAAATTCCTAACCCCGCAGTCACCAAAATGAAAATATAAAGTTAAACGACCATTCAACTTCAATCAAGGCCCATTTCGGACGTAAAAACGCCTATATTTTTTATCTTCTTCGGTCCTCATGTTTTATGCTATTTTTTCGTAGCTCCAGATAGCTCTATCTGTATGCGATGCAGAGACCTCTGGTTTGTACCTCGTATGCCGTGAACATGTAGTTTCTCTATCGGCTGTGCAGCCTCGATGCCTACAATTCTGTGAAACAACGACAGCACCGATAGTAGTTAGTATGTAAGCATGTTGATGCTTTGTCAACTTCCAACACAAAACCAATTACTTGGCTTCCTATAACATTTCTCCGGAAGGAAGTCTCCCCGATGCCAAACCCCTGGGCTCTTGGACGGAAATCCGCCGCACACTATCGAGGGCTCGGATAATGCCATGTCTACTCATAGACATAGTCAAACCCTACCTCAAGTGACTCTCGCCCGGTGACAACCCTAGTTTGCCATTCTGGGGGTTCGGCCGTCCGCCTTATCTATTGCATAATGCTCCCCTTTATGCCAACCTCTCTGGCCAGTAAAAATGATTGCCTGGATTTTTTCCACTTTTTGCTCCTGTGCCTACTCGTCCAGCTTAGCTGTCGCCCTTTTTCGACCTCTCCCACGAATTTGACATATTGCACGTTTTTGCTGTCTGCCATTTCTGGTTACTGTCCCTTTTTTTTTCCTTACCTGTACATCGTCATCGGGTTCATTTGTCTCGCTCGTCATAAAGCATAGCGTCCCTTTGGCTTCTCGCTCTTACTCCCTATAACTCGGTCTTTCTCTTCTTTCTTGCTGCTTCGCCCCTCTGTCTATCCTCTCCACTTGACCAGCTTTGTCTTGTTCTTCCCTCAAATCCTCATTTTCTAAATTTAAGCGACAATCTTGGTTTTTGTAGCATTATTCTTGTTGTCGTCTTCACGCATTTCACTGGCCAACGCACCAATAGTATCAAGCTCCGTCACCCTCTTAAAACCTATTCTGTCGCCCGTAATCCGCGTCCGCAACAATGGCCGGTCGCATGGTGTTGTATAAGCTGGTGGTACTTGGTCTTGTTCTTCCCTCAAATCCTCATTTTCTAAATTTAAGCGACAATCTTGGTTTTTGTAGCATTATTCTTGTTGTCGTCTTCTCGCATTTCACTGGCCAACGCACCAATAGTATCAAGCTCCGTCACCCTCTTAAAACCTATTCTGTCGCCCGTAATCCGCGTCC
>JSUI01005953.1:0-13585 GCA_000833645.1 Huntiella omanensis | reverse complement strand
TACCCCGGTCTCTGCTACCGTCCCCCAGAGTGCCTCGGGCTTCTACTCGAGCACTTCTACCGTTAACCCTTGGAACACCAGCGTGTTTGCCCAGACTCCCATTGGTGCTCCCGCTGGCACCACGACTGGTTTCCCTGGTAGCTTCATTCAGTTGAACGCATCCCAAGTTCAAGCTGCTCAACAGCTCGTTGCTCAACAAATGGTTGCGCAACAGCAGGCTGCCCAGCAGCAGCAACAGCAGCAGCAACAACAACAACAGCAGCAGCAGCAGTCTCAGACACAAAACGGCCAGAACGTTTTTGCGATGAGCCGGTAATATCACTCTGCCTTTGGAAGCGATTACGATCGGTGTAGGACTCTTTTCTTGTCTCTGGTATCTTTGATATCTTCATTCTTCATCATCACATCACATTGCATCGGGTGGCGTCAGCAGAGCAAGCATTTTCATTGCTTTTGGTTTACATTTACGTCTCATTTGTTGTCATTCTGATTGTCATTTGTCAAGCACATAGCACATACTTCATACATTCATATCCCAGGCGCTTATGTGCCATGTTTTGAGGAGCGCGAGTAGTTTTTAGGAGAGTTGGTTTGATTAGTAGTATTATTTTCTTGTTTGAATTCATTATGTTTGGTTTGATTTACTGTCTACGTCATGAATCTTGTCTTATATATGCGTTGCTCATTTCTTCCCCAGTGTGATCATGTCAAATCCCTTCAGATGCCCTGCAAGTCTCTGAGAGATATAATCCTCAATCATCAAAGTCTTAGGCATTCCTCGTCCCCCAATAAACGCATCAGCATGGAAATTTGCGATATGTGCATCCTTGTTACTCTTGGCACACGCCAAACAGCAAAAGAATGAATCCCGCTGTAACCGTACATCACACATTAAACAAGCCACGGCAGTCGTGCTATCCGGGGCTGTCCCGGCGGAACTTGATGTGGTGGAAACTGGTGTTGCGGGCGGTTGTGACGGGGCAAGACGGAGACAGGCTTGGCCGGAGTTGCATGGGTGGGCTGTCGTTGTGTGGAGGTCCTAGTTTTGTTAGTTGAGATGATATCATGTGGGTGTTGGAGGGGAACTTACGTGACCGGCGGTATAACATTTCTCGTCGCAGTATAACGTCTGCTTCTCTACACGCCCTGTGAAGACACCTAATACACAGATGGCACAGCCTAGGTTATCCTCATCTTTAGGATCAATTATCTTTTCGCAATTCGGCGCTGAACAAACAGCCTCCTCATACATGGAAGGAGGAATCTTCTTCCTTGCGGCTTCCTCTGCCGCGGCAACACCCTCAGCCTTCTCAGCTGCCGCTGCTGCTTTATTCTTAGCATCTACATCAGCTGCACGTTGAGCCTCGGCCCGTTTCTTCTCCTCAGCCGCGGCCTTTGCCCTCTTTTTCTGCGCAGCTTCCTCGTCTGCTGCGCGGCGGGCCCGGTGGAGTTCGGCGATCCGTTTTAAGAGGGTGCTTAGTTGTGTTGACTTGGCGGAGTGGGTGTCTAGGAGGCGATGGAGGTTATCGATGCGTTGACGGGTTGCGGGCGGGAGAGTAAGAGAGGGGTTTCGTCGGGTGTTGGAGGTGGCGGTGCGGAGGAGGTCGGATTCGATTTTGGAGGCGAGGGTTATTAGAGATGTGGATGTTGTTTCGTAGATTGTTGCGTATTTTTCGGTGCCGGGGAGGTAGGTGGGGGTTTCTGGGAGGTATGGAGCGACATTGGACTTGGAGAAGAAGAAGGAAAGAGCTTCCTGCTTGGCGGCGTCATCTTCCGTTCCGCGACGAGCAGTAGTGTAGCTTTCAAGTTCCTTGGGCCCAATTAGACGGCCGGGCGGGGCCCCGATAGCCCCGGCGAGGGCTTCGGAAAGTTCCTCGAAGTCGTATTTTACCGGGGGGTGCGACTCTGTGGGTGTGGTGTATCCGCCGAGGAGCTTGGAGACTTCTGGGGGAGGTTGCGCGTGTTCGAGGGCGGCGAGGAATAGAGGGGTTGAGGTTATCATGTCAATGTACCATTGTACCCGTTCTTCCAAGATGCGATTTGAAATGACGGCCATGTCGATTTTGTTGGCTTTTGCGTCCTCAAAGAGGGAATCTAACTCCTCTAAAAATGATGTTCGGCCTGTGAACCAGGCGGTTGGTGACCCGTCATTCTGGTCGGGGGAAGGGTGAAAGACTTGTTGAATCCGCGAGACTATCGCTACGTGACATTCGCTACATTGTATCGCAGCCGGCTTGCCATGTTCCCGTCGGCACGTCTGAGTGAGCGTATTGATATCTGTCGCGCAAAGATTCCAGGCTTGTTGTAGATGGTATAACGGGGCAGTCCAGTCTTGGATTAGTGGGGGATTTGGCGTGGCGGTAGTCATGGTTACGGCGATTGTTGGGAATTAAACTATGAAGACAGTTTCTTCCATGTCTCTGGTGACGGGGAGGATTTGATCCGGTTGTGTGGGGGACAGTGGGGGTATGGGAGGTTGGGCGGGATGTGGCGTTTGTGGCGTTTGTGGCGTAGGTTGTCGCAAACTGGGTTTACGCGCTGCGATGCGATGCGATTGAAGAGGTGTAGAGGTGCACTACTATACAACGGCATATCATCAAAATGGTGAGTAATTGAATGTTTACGATCTATTTGATATATAAACTAACCCCCGATAGGCCGACAAACTCCGCGCGCAACAAGAACTTGATCGTCTTCAGGCGAAGTACGTTGGTACGGGCCACCCTGATATCACATCGTGGGAATGGCGGACAAATATCCAGAGAGACACCTTGTCGAGTATCGCAGGACACCCGGGAATGGTTGATTTGATGGCAGTGGCGGAGAACGAACCGTTACATGCTGTACGTACTAAACTGTTAAGAGTACGTATTCAATGTCCCTGATGGTATCACAATGTCATATGCTAACGATATTGCTATGTAGAAAATGCTACAGCCCTGTGGACCACCTCCACCGAAAGATGAGGACCTTGTTGGACGGATGGATGAAGGGAAATAAACATGTGATTAATCTATAGATACCCTAATACTGACTTGCCTGCGTTTGTATTTCGGGCTGTGTGCCCATTTCCTCATCGGCCTCTTCTCCCTCAACGCCCATGGGCTGTACTCCAAAAGTCTCAGCAATAGCCTTCTCTGTGTCCTCTCCTCTACCTGTCCAGACACCCCTTACAAAATTAGCCATCTCCTCCTGGCCAACTTCCACTTTCCCTCTTGGCCCAGCTAAATACGTCGTATTCTTATCATCACCACCATCAAAAGCACCCTTCTCAGTCCTCTTTACGATATATCCTTGGCGCTCCATTTTGGTCAATAGATCCGCAAGTTTTTGCCCTTCCATTTCGGGATCGGCACGGAGTAGATACCGACGAAGACGGGCGTCTGTTATCTCGCCGCTATGTACGTGAATTAGAGTGAGGAGAAGAGTGGTTAGAGCGCGATGAGCAGCTTCGGATTTGGCGGTGGGTGTTTGGGTTGGAGGTACTAGAGTCGGAGTGCGGAAGGCTGCGGGGAGGAGAGAGACAAGAATAAAGTTTTCGTTGGGTTTGTTAGTGGCGGAGGATTGTGTTCCGACAGCTTATTAGAAGGTTAGTTTCTGTTTTCATCGGTTACATAGTTATAGAGCCTACCTTTGCGTTTCTCTTCCATCGTCAATTTCTCCTTTGCTGGCAATGGTCTCATTTCCATACCAAAAGTGCCTCTAAGCATCTTCTGTGCTATATCAAAAGTCTTCTTCCAGACATACTTGTGATCGCCCATACCTACTTTTGTTAGTATAGTCCGCCACTGCCCATGTTACTAAACTTACACTTCTCTTTAAATGCTGCCTTTCTAATCGGAATCCGTTGAAACTCACAAGCCAATGCAAACCGTACCAAATTCTTGGCACTTTCCCGTGTTGCACTGTCAAGTCCGCCACTATCACTTTCATGTCCAGCGTCACGCATAGGGGTATCCGTCTCCATTTCTTCCCTCTCATCAGCTGATTCGGAGTCTTCTTGGACTGCCCGACGGCGGCTAGAAGCCCCGTGGCTACGGTTTTGAGTTCCCTATGTCATAGTTAGCCCTGTACTTGAATATGGACAGCATGTACTCACACTATACGACCGGCTCATACTGTATATTTATCTATACAGTTCCAGAATTCATCATCATTACCGCGTTAATGACTTCCCAATCAGGTAACCCTCAACGCGCTTTATCCCTGTGATACTTTCTACCCCACAACCGCGCTAAACGCAGCCTCTATCGATAACCGCGCCTAGAAAAAAATCGTTAAAATAAGCGCCTAACCCACAGCCGCAAACCGCACCGAAAACCCTGTAAAAGCCTGTATGACGGTCTGAAAGGCAAGTGACGCCCGTATTTGTATTGTCATATCGATGCCCCCAAGGTGAAGCCCACCTACATTTTTTGTCCTTCCTTCCACCGGCACAATGTACCCGGCTATCCGCCTCGCCGCCCTTAACATCCACCGAGCTACCCCAGGGCTAAGCCTGGTGGCACGACAAACGCGGGCTTTCCAGACGACAGTTTTGAGACGGGGGGAGGACCCAGCGGTGGATAACTTTAAAGCTTTTGAAGAGGCTTTTAAGAATGTTAAAGAGGATCATCCAATCGGAAAAACTAAGGGGAAGGCGAAGGGGGATAAGTGGATTTCTGAGATTGAGCAGGCGGATTGGACAAGGACGGATTTCGACAAGGTGAATAGCGAGCAGGTATCGACGCCTCGACAAGACCCACCAGCACCGAGATATACCCAATCGAACGAATCCCCGGTAACGCAGCCCGGAGCCCCAGAGCATACGCCTGTAATCGACCCCAGCGCAATTATCAGCCCAGAAACCGCCGCCGAAAATCTCCAAGATGAATTCGCCCAGCAAAAAGCCCAGTATGAACGAGAGGCACAGGAGAAGAGACTACAGAGGGGAGAGAGATATTCTGAGCGTGGGCCTTGGAGAGAGTTCAGACCCCGGGATAACAACCGGGGCGGCAATAGAAGACTAGGACCGAGAAGGGACTTTTATGAGAGAACCCCGAAGCCTAAGTTGGTTCCATGGAGGGAAACGTTTGAGAGTGTGGAGGCTGAGGGGTTGTTATTCGATGCAGATGGATCACAAGTTTCTATTAAAGAGAATTCCACCGAGGTCGAGGGAGATGCGCAAGAAATTGCCGAAACATCACCCGAGAGTGCCGTAGAAGAAGCCCTTCCAACTGACTCTCAAACCAAGTCATCTTCTCCAAACCCCCCAAGTCCTTCAGTCCCGCTAGTTCCACGCCACCAGATCACTCACCGTCGTCGCGGCCAACATGTAGCTCTTCTCTCCGAGACCATTCAAGGCCGGTCCATGCTCGGCCGTCCTGCTCAAGCCATTATAATGCGGAACTCCTGGAAGGTGCGCAAACAAGACCTTGAAAAGCGCGAAGTTGAGGCCGATGTGCCCGATATTCCCGACCTTCAGCGGGAGTTGGACATGAAACATCGGACACCGGAGTTGTTAGAGTTGGTTGCCAATTTGAATGAGTTGAAGCCGGTGGATACTGTTATGCCCTTGGAAAGTTACCGGGCATTGCATGCGAAGATTACGAATGCAGTTGGCGTGGGCCATTTACATAAGTATCTGGACCATGTTGGGGTTGTTAGAAGCCCGAGACCGCACATCGGGAGAACCACCCCAGAGGATGTTACTTACCCTTGGATCAAGGGAGATATCAGATGGGAGCCACATTCGTTGCTGGAAACGGGGACTATGCGTACGAATAAGGATATCCTTGTAGACAACGTCATTCTGAGGGCTTGGGGTGTGGAGATTGCGGAAGAACGGTTTGGAAAGGGTGTCATCAATGTTGAAACGACCGGAAACGCTATTGGTTTCCTCATGAGTAAGTATTTTAAACCTCGCTTATCCTTATACGCTACTAACTATCAAAAGGTCCATCCCACACCATGTTTGACTCCATTCGGAAGTCTGTGCATGCTTCTCAGGACTCTATAGTCGTTTGTCGGAAAACTCACACCCTCACTATCACCGCCAGCCGGGCCTCTGCCATGGCTATTCTTGCTAAGATCGACTCTCTTCTGGCATCTCTCCGCTCTGGCACCATCCCGCTTTCTCTCTTTAATAACCAGCGCCTCACTCCTACCGAGCTTAATTCCCTGGCTACTATCACGAACACCTGGCTTCACCAGTCTGCGCCGGAAGACGCCGTGCAGCAACTTATTGTTTCGTGGCTTGATGACGGCAGAGGAGATGTTGTGGAGAGTGTGAGACATGTTGTTACGAGATTAGCTTTGACTGCGTTGGTCAAGGGAGAGGATAGGGTTAATATGGTAGTGGACGGCGAAGAGGATGTCAGTGCTGTTTTGGATGGTGGTGATGTGGGGAGAAGAGGCTGGAAAGATAGACTGGGCGAATGGGTCCGTTTCACTAAGCCTATGAAGGCTTTGCCCAAGGAGGTGGAATCTGTCGAGGGTGTCGTGCCAGAGTTAACGGAGGCTGAGACGGCCGAGACCGAGCCAACTACGCCCGAGCCAGTCGTCCCAGAGCCAAATACCCTCCCAAATGCTCTCTACGAGGCCTTCAAATACCCTCTTCACAGCCTCGGTACCTCCTCTGAGTCTTCAAACCCAGATTGGTCGCCCATTTCAGTTCGTACCTCCACAGTCTTTGGTCACCATCTGCATCGTCCTACCTCCACAATCGCCACGTCACCAGCTTCCTTTACGCCTGTCCTCCCCCATGTAACCTCTCTTGCGGATATCCCCGCGTCTGATCCATATGACTCTTCAACCCTCGTTCTTAACTTCATCGCTGCCCCACATTCTCTACCTGCCGGGTCTACAACATCGCCTAGATTGGAACTGCACATTACCATTCCAGAGGAAGTCTCTGAAATAACCTGGGATAACAGCGAGATGGTTTTGCATGTCATCCATTCGACTCACCTCTCAACAGTCCATCTCCCATCCCACCCTGTCGATCTTGCGATGTCACAATCTCTTCTTCAAACGCTTTCTCCTGCCGCCACCTCGGACTCAAAATCCCTTCAGTCCTTCATCAACTCATCGACTTTCTCTCTGACTGAGGGTATCTTGCGGACTCCCCCGTCACTTTCTCTCGCTGTCCCTCTCCCACCAACGGATACCACCCCAGCGGAATCCTCACACGACTACATTTTCTTGTTCACTGGTCTTGAAATGCGCGATGCATTCTGGTCGACATTTAGAGAACAAAAGTTGAAACATACCTCTTATGAGGCTGGTTTCCACGGTGGTCAGCGCGAGGAACTTTCTATTGAGCCCGTGGAAGGCCAAGAGGGAGAGTCACTGGAGTCTTATTTGAGGACCGTGTATGACTTTGCCACGGGGGCTGTTGTTCCGTGGGCTCCAAAGATGAAGAAGCTGGCGGCAAAGGGACAGGCTGTTGCTGAGAATGCCGCACCTGAGGTTCCTCGCACTCAAGAAGTTGTCCTTGAGACTATCCCTGAGAGTCCGGCTGAGGCTACCCCAGACAGTTCGCTTGAAGCCAGCCAAGAGTCTACCCTTGACGCTACCCCAGAGGTTACTTCAGAAAACGTCATTGCAGACGATTCCGCAATTCCCGAGTCTGAGGAGGTTTCCACATCCCCACCTCAATCCGATGATCCACCATCCGAGTCTGTTGAAACAAGCCACACCTCAACAAACTAACTACCCCCAAAAGTAACTCGCTTTTAGATCTTTCCAAAAGCCACTGTATTATTACCACCCTGTATCATTTCCGTTTTTTTACTTTTTCTTTCTGCATATATCTCGTTCAGGTTCACGATTTATACCTGCCCCTTTGCTAGTCTTGCTAGTCTGTACCACCATCTTGTTAGATTTCCTAAAATGTATATTTTTTTTGACTGTCTATGTATGACTAGTTTGTTTTGTGTTACCGCATGTATGTACAAGTGCACACAGGGGTCCCCTTGTATATTCATTACTCTCATCGAACCTTCAGCTTAAGCGGACACTCCAAGGAATCACGTAGTCCTCAAATGTGAAGGGACTTGCAACATGAATAGCATGGATTTTTGGTTTAAGCGCCAGAAATGTGCACATATACACACACGTGATTTTAACTCTACCCGCCCCGTCAGCTTGCGGATTTGTCAGACAACCTCTTAATCCTTTGGGGCTGTCAGCCTCTGCCCTGTCTGATGGCTAGGCACCAAGTGTTCGCTTCTCACTCGATAACTGTATAGGAATGGCACCCTATATAGACCATGATAGAAGGTTCCCCCGCTAACAAAGTCCAAAGGTACCAATTCTTTTGGCGCAGTGGTATGCTGATACATCCCAGTCCGTCAGGGGCCCACGTGTTGGCAAAGCCATACCCCGCACTTGTATGTAGGCCTCTGAAGGATCCAAACTGCGTGAGCCCAGAAGCATGCGTAATGGACTTGTAGAGATCGAGATGTTTTTCATGCTCTTGCAAAACAACAAACTTGAAGCCCATAGCTAATCACCGCGGATTAAACTTTACAAAAACGAAACAATGTTCCAGTTGGGATTTATAGATATAGGTCCGAGGCATCAATATATCTATCCCTTGACCTTCTATGACGAAGCCGGCGAGGTAAAAATGTTCGCAAATTGACCCCTTGGTGTATCAAACTAACATCGTTAGAGCCCGAAAAACATTACACATGTAAAGCAAGATAATGACTTTGGCGAGACGTGTGCTGAGTATAATCGTCGAGCCGTCACAGAAGTTGGTGCAGCTCAAGGTTGGTGCGCGGCGTGTATTAACATGTTTCTTGGCTATACGGTAGTTGAAGGTTGTCAATCCTGCAAGGAGGAGTACATGCAACGAAATATCTCGACCACTTTGTATGAAGACGGTCGCAAAGTGTATACTCAGATATTTCCTGTCAGCGGCTCACGACCAATGAATCTCGAGTGGTGGACAGTTGGAGACTCAGATATACAGCAGCTGCTTTCTGTGCCACAAGCACCGGATGTCAAGGAACGGAAACCATGGAACATATTCCCGAAAGAGCCATATGATGAGGTGTTAGCACGACTGGGACTGACATGCGGATGTTCAATGTGTTTTCAAATAGTAAGGGCTGTAGTTGGGCGGCTGCATGGGATATCCAATATTGGTGCAAAGGTTGCGGTACAATCAGTCATGCCGGACCTCTGTGATCTTTCCGGATACAGCTTCAGACTGTTGGGCGATCGCTTAGTGGTTCCGCTGTCATGGGAATGGTATTTGGAGGGGGAAAACCAGCCAAGAGATGAGTACGCCGGAGACTTGGAGATACCCCGACGAAGTACTGATAAGCAGATCGACGTCATGTGCGACAGACTTCGATTCGATTCTTTATCTCTAAAGTGGGTGCTAGACAAATCCTTGGAAGAGTGTTCACAAAGTTTGGCAGTATCTTCCGACACACATCATAGTCGTAAGCCACGTGATGCCATTGTCAATGTCCCAAGCTAATTTTGCCTCCAGAGCTCCCCAATTCCTTCCGTCTTATTGATGTACAAAACCAATGCGTCGTCCACATTGGGAATGTCCACGTTAAATACTCGGCAATCAGTTACCGATGGGATTCAGACGATCTCAACATGCTGACCAAGAAGAACGAATCTCAATTTATGACGCCTGGATTCTTGTCTACCAAAACAATGTCCAGAACTCTGTATGACTGTATGCAGTTGGCCAAGGACCTCGGTATTCCATACATCTGGGTTGACCGTTACTGTATTATTCAAAGCGATAACTTGGAAAAGGCCGAACAGATTCATGCAATGGGAGATATTTACGCCAATTCGTGGCTGACAATTATCTGCGCATTGCATAAAGACATTAACTCGGGGTTGTACGGTTATAGTCGTAACTTTGGGCGCTCACTTCATATCAGGGACATCTACAACATTAAGGGCACTATGGATAGATGGCGTCACCATCATCAACAGTATAGACCGAAGTGGGCTACCCGGGGATGGACACTACAAGAAGAGCATCTTTCCCCTCGGCGTCTGTACACGACAGATTTCACCCTTGTCTGGCATATAAACTGCCCAACCGTTACATATCATCATGTGGCATTTGGAAAGATACCCGAGTCTGATGACGAGTGTTGCTTGGGTATCACAATCTCTCTTACCCGCATTCTAGAATCATACGTTGGCCGTTCTTTGACGTATCCGATTGATAGACTTAACGCCATATCAGGGTTTTTGAAGGCCAAAGGAGTGGAACACATCTATGGGATTAGCACACGAAGAATCAGGGAAAGCTTGATGTGGAGAAGACCTCGCCGGGGCACCCCGGGAACCAGGTGTGATGCCTTCCCCACGTGGTCTTGGGCTTACAAGTTCCACTCTACGTACTGGATTAGGATAGGCTGCACTTTCAAAGTCTACAAATCAGCTCCCATATTACACCACCTAACCCCAATGGCCAAACGAGCTTCTTTGATTCGGCGCATGGGTCTTACCATGAATGTCGTGGATGGACTGAGTGATAAACATTTAGTTGTTCTTGCTAGAGGTCCTCATCGCTCACGGAAAGATCCAATGGCCCAGTCCATGGTTAACATGTCGGCTCAAATCCCCAAGTCCAAGTGTATCCGAGTCAATCTTTTCTCGGGGCTTTATAATTCTGGGACATGCGCGATTACCTTTTATCTTCTGGTCAAGCCAATTCCGGCAGCTAATGAACCCACAAGTCCAAATATAATCCACGCCAGGCGTGTGGGCGTCGCTAACCCCTATGGCAAAATCAAGGGGTACCCCACCGAGTTCTACAGCGTTGCATGGATTCGCCCCATGGCAATCCAAAGCATGACACGGCTGAAGACTTTCCGTCTCCGGCTACACTCCGAACAACGCAGGTATAATCGCTTCTGGCTCCGCAAACCCAGCATTTGCCGCAAACACAAGAAACCTACGGAGAAGACGCTGGAACGTACCAGTTCCAAGGCCACACTCACATTGGATGTTCCAGGGAGATCTCGTGTCAAGCCAGCTCCCAAGCAAAAGCCAGTCAACGGAGCATACTACGGCCGGGCCTCCCGAGCAAGCAATCCGTTGTATCAAACATATGTCATCCATTAGTGAACTTGTGGAGATCAGATTGATAGGTACCTCATTTTGCTTTGTCGCTTCGCCTGTAGCTAACGATAAGTTCTTTTCGGGAACACGATGGTTCTATTATGAGGTCGGGGAAATTATAGCCTCCGTTGATGGTCTGATCTGGGGCATTCACAAGAGTATCTTTATAGCTTTCAATATGAATTTTCAATGTTTTTGTTTTAGTGCTTGTTCCATCATGTCCTTATGCCATTGAGTCTGCGTTTAGTTGAGACCTCCCACGACGATGATGTTCCTATTCCTCGGCGCTACGATTAAGTCCATTTGGACCTTCGGCCTCGAGGTGCAGGTGCCCACATTGTGCACCCAGATAATAGTCAGTTAAGTTCAGTCGGCACTATGACGGACTGGGAGGCATCAGCATACCACTGCGCCAAAAAGAAGTGGAACCTTTGGACTTTGTTACTAGTGCTGTTCTATCAGGGACTATATAAGAGGCAATTCCGTATATAGTGAGAACGAACACTTAGTGAGCAGCCATCAGACAGGGCAGAGGCTGACACAATAACTCTAACGTCCGCAATGTCGACTTCGACAGGATAGACAAGGGAGGTTATGTAAGACTGTATTCAGCGGGTGAATCTGAATATACTGTTGTTATTCCGATACATTGATTTGGTGACAATGAAGCTTTGGTGAATGTAGCTTCGATCGTTGAAAATATCTGGTTCTTGCGGAAGAAATATACTGACTCTTCGTTGTATGCTAGTTGCCATAACGCCGTGAATCTAGCGGGCCTGCATCTCGTATTGGCTTGGGGACTCTGTGTTGCGCTTGTCTACTTATCATGGTTGTTCTCATGTAGAGTATATCAAGCATGTTTGTTGGCAGTATACTTGTCCCTTGAAATTATCCAATAGAATGTCTACGGGAATCTTTGACGAATTTTGTTACCATGCACCGTGTAGCAATGAAACGACTTGAGCAACGAGGACCTCAAAAGGCACATCCATGGGGGCAGTAGATGACCCCCAATCTGTCGCTACGTCGAGATACTTGACAGTAGTGTGTCTTGGGGGGAATGCAATTCTATCCCCTTCATCACGGAGAAGGATCTTGGTCGTCTACCGAAAGGATTTACAATCGAGGGTAATCTGGTACATACAAGGTTTTAGCGGCCGTCTCTTAGCGATCCGTCACGACACGGACCCTGGTGACATTTACACCTGCTGCCGAGTTTCCTTCTTCACATACGGGGCTTTGATAACTTTCGTTTCATAGCCAGAGACGAAAATGAAGAAAACAGATATAGCCCTGTTCGGATAGCGGATTTTGTATTTGCGTCGAAATACAGATGTTCCGCCAATCATATTTCCTCTAACCAAGACCAGTGTATCAAAAGTATTCTATGCCAAGTATGTATGTATGTATAAAGTGGGTGTGTATATTTGTCAACCATGCAAACGTGGGATGTTCAAAACTCGGAATAAGGCAGCCAGATCCCGATATCAGCTTTATCCAGAAGTTGTCGATCGTTAAAATAAACTGTATGTGCCCAGGTTGGTTTAAGCTTCGTAGGAGTAGCCGCAGGTTGCAACCATTTCGAAATAGAAAAATGCAATCATGTATGTTTGTACAGATCTACATAGTTCAGGCGACTCAAAGCCGCAATCGGCTTATGCATTATGGTAGATGTAGATGATCCTAGAACATTAAAAGGAAGATACATTGGCAGTATCAAGATCACAAAATGAGTCTATATATGAACCACCCCTTGCCATTTTAAACGTCATCGCACATGATCTTATAATAGAAGGGAACACCCAGCACCAGATAGTTCGTAGGGAGTGCTGTCACTGAAATAAACAGTCATGCAAGCGTCCGNCTGGTCCGTGTGTGGTATTCCGCCAGACTCGACCGGGTTTAGGGTGACGGCTGTCAAGCGTATAATCGGTGCTCGAGCCTTTAATGGCCCCGTCGGTCCAGAGTGATAATGCAGAGTTATGATGAATATGCGAATGTGCGATAGACGGACATCGGTGAAAACATCGCCGATGAGTATGAGCTGAGGTAAAGAATCAGTATAAAGGGGACGGCGATGACGCTCACAATGTCATGTATAGTTCCCTTTCGTTTGCAGGCACTTGTCTTCACTTTCACTCATTCTAGCATCACCAACTCTGCATCGAATAGCCCTTGTGCTTCATCATTCTACGCATATTCATTCATTTATTCATTCATTCATTCCCTCATTCTACTCTCCTCGCCACCGCCCTGGCCGTCCCCGCCATGGCTGCTCCCGCCGTCAACCAAGGCATCCGCCGCTCCGATGTCTCCCCCCCAACTCCCCAAGCCAACGCCACCCAAACCTACGTCCCCGTGACCGTCGCCGACAAGACCGGCACCGTCACTCCCTCTTCCAACGTCACCATGTACTACGGTGCTCTTGACAGCGCCGTCTCTGGTGCCATCGGTATGAACCTTGACATGGCCATCAACGCCGTCATGCTCG